>VOMN01032774.1:0-14188 GCA_014899125.1 Orchestia grillus | reverse complement strand
CTCAGGGTTAGATTCCCTACCAATAAACCAATTTCTGCAATTCTATAATAACTTTGGCCTGATTCACAAGAGACATATTGCCTTTCAAAGTTGAGCTCGTGTTTCCAAAGCCTCGTGCCTAGGACTGCAAATCTTCTGTCTGCAAGCCGGCGCACAACACGCGTGTGGGAGTGGACAGCGTGATGCACGGCTCCTGCAGGCTGCGGACGCATATGACACAGACAGTCCCGTATAGATTTATTTCGGGGGAATTACAGTCGAATTAAAAACCAAACACGTAAGTATTCGGAAACCTGCAGCAACAAAAGCAAAATCCTTCCCGAAAAAATTTATAAAACAGTCAACGATAAAAAGTTTCGAGCACCAATACATAACTGCCTCTTTCACATTGCGAAAAAATAAGGCAATATACCTTCCCACGGCGGCATCTCAAAAACCACAATAACACCGGGGTGAAAACGCTTACGTATCATCTGATGATTCTTGATTTCTTGGATCATGGAATACTTCATTCTGTTCTCCAACACCTTAGTCAGCGGCTGCCTCTGCTATTCATCAGACGTTTGCATTCACACAGTAACCTTGGAATATCTCCACGTCGCAGCACATTAACTCTACTTTTTTTCAAAAGGTCACGAACACATGATTGTGACCGTGCAGCCCGGTGCCGTGACCGTGCAGCCCGGTGCCGTGACCGTGCAGCCCGGTGCCTTGACCGTGCAGCCCGTTGCTGCTCGTAGCGCCAGGCCACCGTCCACGAGCACATCACCAGCATTCAGGAGCACAAGGTACAAGCAAGCAATATGATAATCAACCACAGCAAAAGAAGCGCACCTTATGAACGACTGTCCTCATAACTTATCATGTGGCTGCACCTAAATGGATCAAAATTATTGTGGCTTTTATTTCACTAGCTAGTGAGAAAGACGGCCATCTAATTGCGTTACTAGCGGAGAAATTGACACGTTCAACAGACCCCGTGAAAATAAAATTAACACTTAATTAGAAATATCACGCGACAAGTGCAGGTACTGATCTCAGCAGGCTGTGCAGCAGCTACTCCACGCACTAGCGGTGACGACGCACCAGCAGCAGGCTTTGCAGCAGCTGCTGCTGCATACGCAACGTTTCGCCATATGGAGTGTCAGGCGAGAGCGCCACCCTTCGAAACCCTTGAAGCTCTCCAGGCTGAGCGCTGTAGAGCGCGCCGGGCGCAAGGCCCTGCACAGCCTCACGGCTGGTGTGGGCCTGCGGGCCACGCCCTCCTCCTACAGTCCCCACTGGTGGGCCGCGGTGGGTCGCCTGCTGCCCCCCCGCAGCATGAGAAGACGCCTGCCGAGAAGGGAGCGGGGAAACAGCACCCGAGTCCGGCGGTCCATGGCGTCCGTCCCGCGGTCGATGGCGGCGCTGTCCACTGCAAAGACGACGTGCCGATCAGAACGGTGGGGCATGAGACAGTGGGCAGCTCGTTGGCCGGGCCATTCGGCCCCGGTTTCTTGCCTCAGGAAGCTCGGTACCAGGTCGCGCTCAGGGCACCACTCGGTCGTGGTGAAGACGTCGTTTACACGAGCAAGGTATATCACCTCATTCTCACGCAATTCATTGCTAATATTTTTCAAAGATAAATGTATTTCGGTGTTCTTTTCTACAGCAAATAGAGCATGTAGCTCTTGAGGAAAGAAGAGCTACCAGTTTGTACTAATTCGACAGCATACGTCCTTTGTACAACAAAGTTATAATGTAGGTTGATAAAATTTAGCTAAAACGGAAAGAATTCGAACTCGAAGCCACAGCCTAAAGCGACAGCGGACTATTCACAGTCTTCGCTTTGGCTGCCGACGGCACGTAGCAACAGCAGCGACAGCAGCAGCTCCTACCGCACTCAGCCAGGCACTGATGAACAGCAGCCAAGAGTCACCAGAAAGGCAGTGAATGGAGGGAAATGCATTTGAAAGGGCGTAATTCCATAGATTGTACATGGGGAGCCCTATAAGGTCATAGCTTTACAGATCGCACAGACGTGAGCCCTATAAGGGCGTAACTTTACAGATCGTATAGGAGTGATCACTATAAGGTTGTAACTAGACATTGTATAGAGGTAAGCACTATAAAATCGTAACTATATTTTTACAAAGACACTTGCGCACAAAGATTATATCACATCGAGAATATAAATACGATCAAACGGGTCATATTCGGTATTTTTAGTGAATATTCTTCAGTTTTACAGCGCAACA
Organism: Orchestia grillus; assembly: GCA_014899125.1. Taxonomy (NCBI): domain Eukaryota; kingdom Metazoa; phylum Arthropoda; class Malacostraca; order Amphipoda; family Talitridae; genus Orchestia; species Orchestia grillus. Next base: position 11,951 of record VOMN01032774.1, on the reverse strand, counting down.
GTACAGCGCCTCAGCAGCTCAGACTACGTTGCGCCGTGCATCTCTGAATTTAGAAGTTAGATTATAGTTTCCACGCGCGCAGATACAATATTGTTCATAAGGCATGTGATATATGACACAAGGGGCACACCCCTGACACCTTCGCCCCCTTCGACCGTCTCTCCTCAACACCCACGCACCCCGGCAGGGTGAGGAGCTAAGGGACAGCACCGCTGGCCTGTACTCGGCTGCCCCACCTTCCCTTCTGCTCCCAGGGGCCGGGGTCGACGCGCAAGGTCCAAAGATACATCCACCGAGTCTTGAGGAAATGTTCTAGGCTTCGCAGAATAACTGGAACACCTCGGTCGCCTGAGCAACGTCCCTCGCGACGCAAAGAAAATGGCACTATCACTACCAGCATGTGGCGGCGCCCTCACGAAGGCCTGGTTTCCGCCACGACCTCCTGACACAGCCGCGGTCAGAGCCGTCCTCTGGCATCTATGTGATGACGGCAGTCAATAGTGCCCCTAAAACACTCACAAAATTTATGCGACATGGCTGCGGCTGGCCCCGAACGGGAAGCCACATGGCTGCGGCTGGCCCCGAACGGGAAGCCACAAGGCTGCGGCTGGCCTCGAACCGGAAGCCACATGGCTGCGACTGGACCCGAACGGAAAGCCACATGGCTGCGGCTGGATCCGAACAGTAAGCCACATGGCTGTGGCAGGCCCCGAAGGGTAAACCACATGGCTGCGGCTGGACCCGAACGAGAAGCCACAAGCCCATGAAGCAGTTCAGTGCGGCAGAGTCGCTCCTCAGAGGGCCACCACGCGGTGTGCTGTACAGCAAACGTGATCAACGCACATCAGCCCCTCAGTGTTCTCGAAAACGAGTAATTAGCACACGAAAGCTGCAGTACACCAAGAGGATTATGGGAGTTTTCTCGCCCAAAAAGTTGTGCTGCCCACAGTCAAAGATATAATGCTCAAGCCGTGAACTATTAAAGGCTGAAGAAAGAGTAGCTCGTCCCAACGAGCTACGCACCCTAACGCTGGCTGACGACCCCTGCTCGTGAAATAACCAAAAGCTTGGTGAGAGATAGGCAGGTTTTGCTGCTGCCATCTCCCCCCCCCCGTGACAGTCTCAGTCGTGAAAACAACTTCATTCACTCTCGACCACAGACTGAACACATCACGGCAACGCACTTATCACGTTATCGATTCCTCAATGAATGATATACGCACTTGGAGCACCAGGTGGCTTCGTTTGCACGAAACAACAGCGAACTGTACAGCACCACAGCCACACTAGCTGCATCAGCAACACGAGTCCTGCGTGCCCCCAGAACCACATGCGCTCTATCAGCTACAAAAGCAACATCACTCACCGCCCCCGTCCTCGTCCTCGTCCCCTCGCTTCGCGCGCCGCCTCTCTCGCCAACCGTGCCGCCTCCATCTCCTCCGCCGCCCGAGCGATCTCCTCTGCAAAAGAAGCCTGCGTCAGAGTGTGCCAGCGTGCAGCTGCATGCGTACATTTCTCTTTCAGCAAAATTCACCGATTTCGTTGGCAACAGATTTCATATCCTAAACTCGGCATCTCGTGAAGCGAATGGAGTCCGCTCAGCAGGAGACGCCGATACAGCACCTTCACTTTTATCACGAAAGGAAAATCTGAACCTCGCAGTATGCTTCTGAAATTTGAAGGGTTCTTTTCATGGATGGTCAAGGGGGGTCATGAGTCATAAATAAGCACACAAGGACTACTAGGCACTGATAAGTACACTATAAGGATTACTGGGCACTGATAAGCACACAATAAGGACTACTGGGCACTGATAAGCACACAATAAGGACTACTGGGCACTGATAAACACACAATAAGGACTACTGGGCACTGATAAGCACACAATAAAGACTACTGGACACTGGTAAGTACACCATAAAGACTACTGGGCACTGATAAGCACACAATAAGGACTACTGGGGATTGCAAAGCTCATCTGAGCATGGGTCGGTCACGTGGGGAAGTGTGGCAAATGACCTGTCAGAATTTGTATCGTGAAGGCAAAATAAAAGGCTCTGTGGTTGAGAAACCAGCGCGAGCTATCAAACGAGACCAAATTATGAATGTCACAGAAGTCAAACATGCATAACAGGAGCGATAAAATGGAGCATTGGAGTTTAAGATACATTCTGAGTCGTTTAATTTCGGAAAATATTGGACGTCTTGGTGATAACATGCTTGAGAATTTCAAAGAACCTTTATTAATTCCAACATGTTTTACCGTTGGGTTTTCAATGCCTCACAACAACTGGCGTGGTGAGGGATGTATGGTTTCAACTTCCTTTCCCAAGGGAAGTACTCCCTGGTTACATGAAAATGCCTCACTGAGCCGAGACTCGAACCCGGGTCCTTTCGGCTACGAGGCATCACGCTACCATTACCCCATGGAGTACAAAGGACTCAGTCAAAGATAAATTTTATAGAAGCTGCTACTTCAATCCTATTTTTCGAATTACATCGCCCTGATGACGGCAAGAGCACATTTTGCCGAAAGTTCAGCCTCCAAACAATTTGTTTTCGACTGAGTCGTTTGGGATTCTCGATAATTTTGAGTTGTGCTCACAGTATGTACATAGTACAAGCAATTATGCGTACAGTCTGTACTTAGCACAAGCAATTGTGTGTACAGACTGTACTTAGCACAAGCAATTGTGCGTACAGTCTGCACTTAGCACAAGCAATTGTGCGCACAGTACGTACATAGCACAAACAGAAATTTAAAGACCCAAGCAAGGAGCGGCAGTAGGGGGTGTATTGCTGGTCAAGGGGCGGCAGTTGAGGATGTGTTGTTAGTCAAATGGTGGCAGTTGGGGGCGTGTTAGTCAAATGGTGGCAGTTGGGGGTGTGTTGTCAGTCAAGAAGTGGCAGTAGGGGTGTGTCGCTAACCAATAAGTGGATGGCACAGACAAGGAACTCTAGAGTATGGCTGTAGGGGCTAAACACGTTCCCACAGCAGCAGCACACGGCGGCCTGTAAAACCTAGGTCCACTGTCTGTCTTGTTAGAGTGGAGTCAGATGACCTATAGATTTGGAGATGCAGTTTTTTGAGCAAATATATACTTCCTATCTAAATGATCCAGGAGTAAATAAGAAAGTATAAGGATCACTGCCACGGTGAAATTTCCATATTTTGTGGGGATAATCATGATGACCACTGTTAGTGCACTGTGGTGAACATTTGAGTGGTGAAATTTGCTGCTCATGTCTTGCGTACCCAGTTCATTTTTGTACGTATACCTAACTATATAGCACGGTGATGACTACAGTATTCCATAACAAGACTAGCAGCTACAGTCCTGGTCGTCACGAGATTGTAGCGAGTAAAGCTGTAAGTTACAAGAGCACTAACTTTCTCTTTCCTCGATGGTCTTTGCCCTATTTCGCTTCATTTGCTCGGACAAGGACAGGACGATCTTGTCAATGAAATTATCGATGGCGAGAGAGCGCGTCTCAGACGTGATGGGGGAGCGGCAGGAGGGGCAGTCGCGCTTCTTCTTCTTCCAGCAGCCGATGCAGTACTCGCAGTACGTGTGGCTGCAGTTCAGCAGGACAGCCTGCAAATATTTACATATCTTAATAATCAAAAATTCATAAAAAGATCCATGGAGTTCACAAAAATTCAACGCTCCTGATGCAGTACTCCTGAACCGTGCGTTGGCAGAGCAACGCACCATGACCACCACAAATAGCGGAGCTCTTGTGGGGCCCCAGGTACTGAGGTCTGCCTGGCATCAGTCTGCCCGGCGAGACCTAACAGGAGGAAGTAAGGCCTGCACCACCTCGCGGTGTACAGTAAACTCAGTCACAATAAAGACTGAAAAAAGCCATCGAGACAGGAACGTCAAAACGACAGAACAGTAACCCAGTTTGAGCCGTCTCCGAGGAGACCGTTCCCCAGCGCCAGCGTGCCAGCGACCAAGCGGCCCCGCTGGAGGTTTTGTGCTGCTCAACCAATTACCGTCACACTTGGTCCCAACGTTACCGTAACTGAATAAGTTTTATTGTTCTTATTGTAACAGACTCTGTATTAAACCCATACAATTTTACATTAACTTCAATTATTTTGCCATTTCCCTATTTCAGGGTTAGATATTACATCAATGGAATGCTAAACTATGACACGAAAGCAAGAATATATTCCTTGAAATTATGTATTTACCAAATTTGTCGCTGAAAACTTTTGATAGCATGTAAAAATAACTTACAAGGAGACTTTATTCGCGGCATATATACCAGCTACCTTGTAGCTCTTGTATTACAGACGTGCAGTATTAAGCTATAACTGTAACTTTTGAAGGCAGAGCACATGACAAGGTTGACTTGATGGCACCAGTATTGTGCTAGTTGCTCACAAAACTGACTCCCTCCAACAGGCCAGGCTCGGCGGCGCTTTGCTAGCGATGCCGTGGCAGCGCCACGAACATCATTGCTGCCGCAAGTCAAGCAGGATTGTGTAGACAAAAGTAGTTCATCATTTAAAAAAATGAATGAGGCTTAAATGAGTTTGCAATTAAAAATATTTCAGACAACTCGTTGCAAGTCACCAGGGACATGCTAAGCCGCACTAAAATTCTGCGCAAATTTCGCTGCAAGCTGCTTGAATCGGACAGGTGCAGTGACGATGTTATGCAAAAGTTAACGAGCGAAAGAGCTCGATCAAAGAGCTTTGCTAAAGTCTACAACGCCCGATCTCGTCCGAGCCACGAGCCATCGCTACACACCTTGATAAAGAGCTCGTTGCAGATGGGGCACTGCATCTCCGAGTCCATGGCTTCCTCCACACGGTCAAAAACGGCTTTCTCCGCCTCAGCAGTGACGACAAACTCCATCAACTCCATCTCCTGCTGTAGGTTAGCCTTCTCTGTCTCTTTCCGATCCAATGCCTCCTGGAGGTTACTCACCTACAACGTAAATTACCAATTAGTATTTTTTGTAGGTAACTAAGTACTATTAGTAATGGACAACCATTAGAATTTGTGAGTAACTCAGTGGCAGGCGCAAACGCTTGCTTTGCAAGACTTCGCAAGTCAGCAGTCCATTTGATTTTTTGATAAACTTATAGATGGCCGACGGTGCACTCCCACGGTCTGGGCAAAGGACAGTGACCGTGTCAGTGGAACAACAACAGCCACTCAAGCCTAACATTAGGCAAGTGTGCCACTCAATTAGAGGGACATGTTACGACAGCAATGTTACCTGCTGGCCGTCCTGCCGCGCCTCCTCCAGCGCCTTCTGCAGTAGCTCCTTCTCGGCCTCGAGCTGCTGCAGTCGCTCCTCCGCCTCCGCCTGCTCGACAGAATCTTATATTTAAAGCCTGATTTTTCTCCCCGACATCCCTACCGCCTCTATTTTGCTGCCGTTTGGACTTTACTCGATTGCTCTATTTTCATTATTTTCCTCAAATACTCTACAGTCAGTATTTTGCTTGAAAAATTTATGGTCTATACTTTGCTTGAATACTCAACTATTGGTATTTTGCTCGAGTCAAGCACTGTGAGCTATTTCCTGCAATTCCGTTCTGTCGATGATTTGCGTGAACACTGAAGTTAATATTCACGGTAAAAAAAAAAAATGACATTTTTTATAACATGAATTTAACTTCCGTCATGTTACTATAGACAGTAAAATAAAGTACGAGTTCTTTGAAATAATGAGCGTCAGTTACAGCCCGTGTTCCCTGGAATGCTGGGCGCCCGTTACAGCACGTGTTCCCTGGAATGCTGGGCGCCAGTTACAGCACGTGTTCCCTGGAATGCTATGTGCCAGTTACAGCAATGACAGGTGCAGTTGAACTTCAAGATGAATTTATGTATGTTTTAGATTGTTAGAACATGAACTAGAGTAAACATAACATTGCGAAATATCACACAAGTACTGAATTTTAAACTAGCTATCAATTGTTAATACATAGTTTAACCATGGAACCCTTGTAGCTTCTGACACGAAATAGTTTGTGTAGGACACGCACCACAACCGCATGCTAGAACCACTCGTATTCTGGGCCCCGACGGGGGATCGGGTCCCAGCACGCTGTCCCAATTCCTGTTCCGTCCCTGCTTTGGTAGCGATGCGAAAGCCTGCTACCGAGTACTTGCAAAATATGATTATTACTAACGCTAATATCCTCGGTTTCCAGATGGTGGTTTTGTTTCTCGAAGTCTTTACTGACGAGATTTTTCCAAATACTGAACGTATCCACGTTCATTTTTACGCCTTCCTGTCACTCTTCCGGATGACTGGCAAGATTTCTGACAAAAAGGTTGTATTCTCGGGAAGTATTGTTAGGATGTAGAGCTGTTTCACTTATACAACAATTAAAAGTAGAAGCTTGTTGTAGCTCGACCCTCACACGTGCACCAGCCTTGACGTCATCTTTGTAACTGACCGCCCTCACGCGCCCGCTCGCCTACGCTCGTAGCGGCTATGTGGCGACCGCCAGCACGCGCCGGCCCCCTCGCGTTCTGTGTGAACGCAGCCTAAGACTTGCCAGCCTTCACTCTCCCTGGTCACATAATGTTCTCGGCACCAGAAGAGGAGATCGCTCCGTTAACATACTGCACCTCGCCCCAATACGTGCAGTCAGTTCCGTCCCCACACTGCACCTCGCCCCATTACGTGCCGTCAGTTCTGTCCCCACACTGCACCTCGCCCCATTACGTACCGTCAGTTCCGTCCCCACACTGCACCTCGCCCCATTACGTGCCGTCAGTTCCGTCCCCACACTGCACCTCGCCCCACAAAGCCATCAGGCTCGGCCGTACAAACCTTCTTCTCGAGTTCTTTGGACATGTCGAGAGCGACGTGCTCTTGGTGCTGGAGTCTCGACTGGACCTGCTGCAGCTGCTCCTGCAGTTGCTTCTCCGCCTCCTGCACTTTCTCAGTCACCTGCTTCTCCAACCTCAAGCGCTCCTGCTGCAGAGCATCCTGCAAGACCTCCTTCTCTTGCTGCAGCTGCTGGCAAATGGCCTCCTGCAACAACGTAATGCATCAGCACACCTAGCATCACCAAAGAAAGATAACTATTTCCTGCAACAACGTAATGCATCAGTCAGCACACCTAGCATCATCACTGAAGTATAAATGTCTCCCACTACAACGTGATGCATCAGCATCGTCATCAATGTAGTACGACTGTCATCTCCACCATCACACCAGCACAGCCAACACAATCACGACCGGTGCACAATTGAGAAGCGCTCAGTGAAATCCAACACGCTCAAGGTAGCCATCTTGAATGAATTCCTTGGCTTCGAGCTGATCAGCAAAAACGTCACATATGCACGACCAGCAACACAACACGTTATTTTTGATGCATAATTTCCAAGTGAATAAATAGCAAATGATCACGAAAATTCAATATTTGTGAAACGAAAAGTTTTGGTTCTTGACACAAAGTTCTAAAATTCAATAAACTTAAGGGCCACATTAACGGGTGATAATTACAGATTGATTACAATATGGCAACGGAACAAAAATCAGGGAAAACTGCCAACCAGCACAGTCGCTTGCATTGTACAGGCCGCTGCTTAACCATCAGATCTATGCAAGATCCCTCAATCCTTGACTGGCGCCATGTATTTTCTTATTCATTATTTGGTATTTTGCAGCGGTATAAGTTGGTTACAACCACTATGTGTAGGGGTAAAAAATAAGAGCAAAATTTTAGCTCAAATCAAGTGAAGAGATCTGCACAATGGGGTGTGAAGAGCCTGCACAATAGGGTGTGAAGAGACTTGGAAAATGGGAGGTGAAGAGCCTGCACAATGGGGAGTTTGAAGAGCCTGCACAATGGGATTCACAAGCCTGTCGGCAGGGCTGCCGCGAGCCCGCCACAGCGCGGCCCTGAACGCCTAACACCTGCTGCAGCAGCAGCTCCCCTCACCTGCTGCAGCTGCAGCTCCTCCCTCCTCATTTTCTCAAGCTGCATCTGCTGCTCCAGCTCGGCCCGGTCTGACTTCAGCTTCTCCTGCAGCTCCTTGACCTGCGCACACCAGACACAAGTCACTTGTATGGCGTCCATCACAACACCGCTACCACGACCTGGGACCGACACAAAGCTCAACTGACATGGCGTCCATCACAACACCGCCACCACGACCAGGGACCGACACAAAGGTCAACTGACATGGCGTCCTTCACCAACTCGACACTCCGTTTGAGGTGAGCAAAACTTTTAAGAGCCCTTACTGGTTCCCACAGACTATCATAGAGAAGTACAAGAAATATTCAATGAAAAAATGGGAAAGGCTTTTCATGATCACCACCAGAAGGCAATGGAGGCAGGTCCCTCTGTGGTGATGGGGAACCCCAACTAGCAGCTCGCAGGACTCTAAGGCAGCCACACGAAATCTCAATAACAAGAAATCCACATAAACTAATGGAAACTAAAGCAATCGCTGAACGCCTCATGAATAGCTTGGAATCATGGTACGACCAAATGGCCTCAAACATAACGCAAGCAAAACGCAATTCCTCATCTTCAGCTCCAAAGATACAATAAAAAGGTACCTAAACTGGCTCTGACGCAGGGAAACGAGGTAAACGAGCCAGCAGATAAAGTAAAAAATCTAGGGGTGTGGTTTGACCAAAACATGACCTTTAAGACTCGTCTAAAAAAATGTAATATAATAAATGGAACCTTAACGTTTTTCCATCGAGTAAAAAATATGCTAAGAGGAAAAACAGATTATTAGGAATTCAATCTCTAGTATTATCACGTTTCGACTACTATAGTTTGGTGTGGGGAGATGTACCTAAATTTCTTCAGAAAGATTTACAGAAATGCATGAATTTCGTTGCCAAAGTTGTTTGCAACGGTAATTTTAAGAATTGTGATTATGCAACTCCTTCCCTAAAAAACTGAGCTCTATTCCCATACAACAAAGATTTCTCATTCGTAAAGCACAATATGTTTTCTCCTCGTTAAATCTCAGACGGCCTGCAGCTGACGGCCAGTCAGTGTCAGCAGTCACACCCTGCAGTTGACGGTTACAGTCGGTGTCAGCAGTCACACCCTGCAGCTGACGGCCAGTCAGTGTCGGCAGTCACACATTGCAGCTGACGGCCAGTCAGTGTCAGCAGTCACTAAACACAAAAAGACCTCACAATGACAGGCCAATGACACAATTTCCGAGAATAAGACAGTATTTCCTTACAATGCACGGGAAGATGCTTTTTATCAAGTAGCAAGAAATTTATTCAAAATAACTAGAAATCAACGACTACAAACGACCGAAAGAACAATAAACAGCATGAACCCTCAATTAAACAGCATCAGAATGTTAGTACATTTGAAAGTATACACATGAATAGAAATACACACTCAATGAAAGGGATGAACTGAAGAAGTTAAAGTAAATCAAAGTACTCAATGAATCTGAGGAGCTAATTGTTGCTTCAACATTTTTCATCAGAAGCCTGCCAACACGTACTTGTACAATGCACTGAGAAAGCCAGCACCAACCTTATCGTGAAGCTGCTGCGAGAGCTGCTCCTGGGCCTGCTGCGCCTCTTGCTGCTGCTGCACGTCCAACATCTGCTGTTGTAGACGCAGCTGCTCCTCTTCGTACCTGCAACGAACACAGCACAATTTGAATTCGGGCAGCTGCAAAATAGAGCGGTATATTATTTCAAACGCGTCTAGCGGCTCTACACCCGTACACAGCGGCGTCCCACGGCCCCACACCCGTACACAGCGGCGTCCCACAGCCCCACATCCGCACACAGTGGCGCCTCACGGCCCCACACCGGCGTCCCACGCTCCCACAAACGCACACATTGCCACAAAAGCCTCAGCAGTTGCCGACAGGCCATTGCCACAAAAGGCTCAAGACTTCCCACAGACTGCCGAGCATCGTCAGTGACGTAAACTTGGCTTCTAGATCAGCCTCCATTATTAGGACCATGATACAGAGATCTAAATCCAGGTAAATATTGGAGCGTGATGTCTAATATTAGACTATAGCGCAATAACTGATGAAGAAGGCTATTGAAAGTAGTACACCAACTAATGTCATGCCTGAAAGCATAGGATTAGAGCGATACTGAGACAACCCGCACTAGTGTCATTGAGAGCACAGTGAAGAGAAATGAAATATGAACAAAACAGGGTGAAGCCTAAGTTTGGAAATAAATACTAAAAAATCTATGCTAATATAGTAAGAGTCTGCTACAAATAAAAATCCCATGAAACCTCTACAGTGGTGGCTCAAATACCGTCCATTAATTTCCTGAGGAATTGGAGCTATTTCACGATGTAGACACACCAACAACACCAGTAGAGCAGGATCTCTGTTTGAAATGAAGCAGCAGCAACTGCTCAACGATCATACGATCACAAAACTGGACTAACACTAAAATTAGTTAACAGGCAGAATCAGTTAAATGATTCTGTTGACCACAATCCGAAAGCTACACTGCATTCAAATTCGGAATATCTCGCTAAACTATTTTTCGTAATAATTTTGATAGGTGCTATAATACTTCACTGCACTAGAAACTTAGAAATTAAATGTTACTCTGTGGAAAACATGTATACTGACATACCACGACAAAAAAAATGTTATGATTGATTTAAAATAGCCGTAACATTTTTCATTTACAAACTTAAATCAGCAGCGTGAATCAGCTGCGGCACAAAGCATTGCCTGCACAATTTTCTGTCCATGCGCGGATCAGCGAAGCCTTCACATCTTTGACAGAGTTGTGAACCTATTGATCAACCTCTAGCTTCAAGTATAGACCAAACAGAAAAGTCCATTGGATTAAGGTCTGGAGAACAGGGAGGCCACACTTCTCTAAACCAGAGCCTCAGGAGATGATCTCTGCACGAGGGTAGTACGACATCCGCAGCATGGGCCACGTTGCCATCGAGTTGTTTCGCTTCGTGGTCTGTCAGTAAAGTCTCCCCGCTCCTTGAGCCATTAACTGTCTTCCAAACAGTTGATTCGGGAACTTTAAGGCACTTTGCAACATCTGAGTTTGATGTTCCTGCTAGATGCATTGAATTATAGTGTCACGTGTCAAGGTTTACTTTATATTTATCTCATCAAAAATAAAAATAAATGTACTTAGAGAAGCTACATAACAATTGCACACTGTTGAAGTGAAAAACCTTCAACTTGATAGTGCATTTGCAAGATAATTATTTGAATCTTGTCTCCAAATTTATGCTCAAACCTGTAAAACACTTGTTGACCCAGCAATCATTGCTAAAATGAAGAGGACTCCTGATCCTCAGCTTTGATTGGCCTAGTACAAACTGGGTGGACAGATGAGCGTCACTTTGAGCACAACACCTTACAAACACTGAGTAATCTTAGTTCTAAAATAGGTACTAGTAAAGTAGATGTAAAGAGAAGATACCATCACACTTACTTACATTAGGGAAATCGTCCAACAACGTAATCGCCTGCAATCACAGTAAGCCTGGTAATACGCACATAATAACAAATAGCTCCCGATGCGTCGATAACTTTCAAATCTCATAAAACCCCCATTGTGTTGAGAGTTCAATTCAACTCACTTTTTCTGCAATTCAAGCTCTTGTCGCTCGAGAGACTGAGCCAAGCTGATTTTATCTCTGAGGAGTTGGTCATATGCAGCACGGCTGTCGCGCAGGCGCACCTCGAGCTGGTCGTGCGCCTGCACCAGGCTCTGGCTCGCCGGCACGGCGCTGCTGGGTGCTGGGCCCTGTGTGCCACCGCCCGGTACATTTCTGAAATGAAATAAAGATGAAAAAACCTTTAAAAAACAACACACAGACACACAGGCCCTGCTACACACACAGACCAACATGGACTTGGGTGGCTGAGCCCTGCTGCTCACACACAGACCAACACGGACTTGGGTGGCTGAGCCCTGCTGCACACAGACAGACCAACACGGACTTGGGTGGCTGAGCCCTGCTG
>VOMN01032764.1:639-28716 GCA_014899125.1 Orchestia grillus | reverse complement strand
TTACAGCTCCAAATTTCCAATGGACAATGAGGTGAGGACATTTTGACGTTTTTATGATACATTTCACGAATACACAGACAAAAATTTGTAGCACACCGTAGCACGTTAAGGCCTTATACGACAGTTTTTTGCATTCATAGGAAAAATGAACAGGGACCATTTCCGAAAACTGGACGAGTGATCGATGCAATCCGATTTTACGAGCGAGCAATTAAGTCAGCAGCAACCAAGAGAAGACCCGCCTGCCATATTGCTAAAAGTTAGTAAATAAAAGCAAGCTAGAGATCGATGACGATCATGCACACAGTCGGTCTGGCCCCAGACAGCTGCTGCTCCGAATAATAACGGCAACGCTTAACACATTGTTCAAGCGAAAATTTCCAACGTTCGTGTTGTTTCCTCAACGTTTTGATTCGTGTTGTCCGTTTCCTAGTCCATTGCAATATACTAGCAAAATGGTAAATAAAGACTGATGAGATTGCCGAGTTTGACAAGTTAACTAACACACGAGATGTCAGTCAACAGGCAGCATATCTAGGAGTGCCATATGCGCGGCAGCGCCCTGCATGACGCAATGGTCCACCGAGACGTCACCGGAAGGAACAGCACCACCCTCCATCACGCTCCGCATCATACTGACTGCGGATCGTTAAAGGCGACCAGCGAGTTAGCGACATCAAGCAAGAAGTCTTCTGTGCCTGCAGCTCCATTAATGAATGGACCTTTTTATGTGGTGAAGCGACAAAGAATTTTGCAGTTAATTTTGCTACTTAACATTTCACAGCCGTTAAGTACGCAAGAACACGACTTATGAAGATCTTTTGACCACAATCTTCATGTAAAAATCAGGAAGGTATTCCTAGAATATAAAAATAAATCCATATTGCCGACTCTTTGAAACAAAAATAACCCGAAACTGAGTTCAAAACTTGATAGAATGCAGTCGGAGAGACCGGAGGAAGAAGTGAGCTTTCCAGGGGCGTGGTACGGCGGCTATGAAACAGTCTTCCCCACACTCGCCCACTCAAGAGATCGTTTACACTGCACGGCGCGTCTACACTGCAGAGGTCCGCAACTTTTTTTTATGGCTGCACCCCAGGAAATTCAAGAGTAACTTCGCATCCCCCGCTATAAATTTCACTCCCGAAGGAAGTATGAGGTGAGCCTATTCAACACTTTGCAGGGCGTTGATAAATAGATCAATTGTCGGTCACCAAGACGGACGCTCCTCGCACCCTGTGAACTGCTACCAGCAACGGGTACCCCCAAGAGGTGCGAGCATTCGTTCTACAGCGCCGGGTTCAATTTTGTTACTTTACGAATGCCATTTAATTCAGCGAATTGAAAATGTGTTGCAAGTTAGAAAATTACGATGTAATTTCATTGGACACTCGTTTTACCTTGCTAAAAAAGTGTGTCAGTGGTACTACATCGGTAAAATGTTTTAAATATCCAGTGGCGATTAAATTTTCGTATCAGTGTGTGTTAGCCACGTTTTGATCAGATTCTTTTTATGAGAAGAGATTAATAACTTAACAAACGTCCAGCAAAAACATTTACACGAGCGATGATGGGCCCACAAGTTAGGAGGGTTTACAATGGAGATGTCACCGAGGATGGAGGCTCAAAAGAAAGCAGACATTACACTTTATCAGATGATTCTTCTCGTACCAAAACAGTGCTAGGTTTGTCTTATTTATTTTTGATGAGGCACAGCATTCTTATATTAACTAGTTTCCCTAAGAAGTGGTAGGGCAAGTAAATTGCAGCTTACTACAGAGATTTATGATAATTGTGTCGTGTTTTTGCGCGTTAGCGTAAATAAAGAAGTTCCAGGCCAAAATGTTCACTTTAGCTTCGAATATTCTTACTCTCCTTCCCATGGTAAAATGCTTACATGTTTGTAATTCTTACGTACGACGTGGAAGAACATAAAACAACGGTGTTCCATGTTCATAGAGCAATCGTGAAAGAACAACTCTTGTCAAAGTTCGTTATTAAAGTCAAAATACGAGTACAACGCGATTTAGTGGAATTTCATTTAGACAATGGTGTTTCAGTTAGAGTGAAGTGCTGTGCTACACATGCAAAATAATTTTGTTTCAAGACGAAGCTACAGTTGGAATGCAGTTTCGAGTTCACGGTTTTAGCCTATATGATGTTACTGTGGAACATTTAAGCAGCATGAACGCATCTTAGTCGAAACAAAAATCCTGAAATCGAGAATAATAGTGTTGAGAATCGCAGAAGCTTGAACTAAATCATTGCGAATGATGAAACAATGGCAGTTCATTTGTGGAAGAAATTGAGGAGATAGAACCGAGTTCAGAATTGAGTAGAAAAGAAAGAATTGTGCAAATCTAAACATACATAAAGTAATGAAGTGATCTATGAATGGAAATTTCGTAGAAACATTACTTTAGGCGTGACGTGTAAACTAACACGGATCATGTATCGCTCTAAGTGGACGGATAATAAAAAACGAGGTTCATAAAAGTGCACGATAAAACGTAAAATGCACGCAGAGCTTAAAAAAAATGTACCGGAGTGTGACAAGTGCACATAGAGGTCAAATAAGATAGCAAGCGAGTTTGAAGTAAAAATTGGCAGCAAACGTGCGTGTCCTAACACCAAAAGCTCTACGTGTTGCTGCAACGATGCGAGGTCACAAAAAATAAAAATAAAAAATAAATGAAATGTAAGTATGCTGCGAATTGTCCAGTAAGAGCTTTTAATCCTAAGGTAATTCGAATGTATGCATGGGAAAAAAGAATGAACTACGCCTAGTAAGAAGGACGGAGAAGTGGGGGGGAAACTTGCAGGAGAAATGTCGGCAAATCTAAGTGTTCGCTAAAATGCTAGGGAATGAATGAGAGTCTAAAAATATCAATAATAACCATAATACTTTTCAATGAAAAGTAAAACAAAAATGGGTCAGCGAGTTTTGGCCGGGTCTCGTCGCTTAATTAGTCTTCATATGCGAGTCTGGGTCCGGGTGAGAGCCACGTCGGCTGGAACCCTTGTACGGTTACACCAAAGATAGGTCTATCCGGAAAATGTCCTTAATTACCATAGCCAAATTCCGCAACGGTTTTTAAGACCATCCAAAAAGAGGGTCACCATCACCACCACTCACTTATTACTAACCAACAATTGGCGGACGATTCTCACCTCACCGTGAGCTGCCGAGCCTTTTCTCGTACATCATCGAGGCGCACGCAACTTAGGCAGGATTCAGACATAACTACCACATCAAAACCGTCCAATGGTTTCCATATGATAAGGAAGGCTCGCACTAATGAAGAGCAAGTTCCTAGCTGCAACAAAGTACGGAAGGAAAAGAATAACAAACCTAAAAAATTAGTCACAGATACTCACTTTCTTGTGCAGCGGAAGACAGTTGCGACACCAAAGTGTGCTGCAGGCGACGCACTTGACCGTGTCAGCAGCGGCAGGCAGGTGGCAGTGGCTGCAGGGGTGGGCAGGGGTAGCTGAAGTGTTCACCTCAGCGCGAGGTGTGTCCAGGGAGTCGATGACGCCCTGTACCCACGTGTTGCTCTGCAGGTCTGTCACCTGCAGGAGATAATAATGAACTCAGTTGAAGCGGGTCGTTAATTTACTGTGAAAGGTAGCGCATAAATCAAATTTACTATGCTAGCATCAGGACTTTGTTGTTAAAACACACTTGCAGTATCAAGTTGAATTGAGAAAAAGTTTGGGCGCATTTCGTGTGAATAGCAAGAAACTTAAATTTTCGTTTTTCACCGAAAAATTCCTGGCAAATCTAAAATGACAATAGAACACACACGCTACCCATAAATCAACAAATTACTACACTCGCAGAATCTGTGAAGTTTTCACACCTACTTTATCAAGGCACGTCACAACTACTCGTTAAAAATCCACCCAAAATCTATCGCTCCAACAGTTGACCCTACAACACCACGGACAGTGAAGAGAAGAGGCCACGGAAACCAGGAAGCCTGACCTCTATATTTTGTTCAGAGGGTAAATCAAGCTCGTCGCCTGGCACGCACCCAGCAACACGGCACTGTCACGGCTCTATGTAGAGCACACGGAAACAAGGGCTGCTATTTTGAGGGGGTAACTGGCCAGTCTAGACAGGGGGTTAATTTAGCGCTAATAGCTGGGAGGAGTACCTCGCCATGAGAGCGTAATTATGACGTCAACAAGGGCCGACAGCGCCGCTCTGCACGCACGCCAAAAACAGCACTAGGTCGAGGCTAGGTTTAAATTGGAGGCTGGGAATAGGGGCCAAGTCAAAAGCTGTTATGCATGTACACCAGTTTTGAAATCAGTAAATGCAACTTTTGACAGAGAAACAAACAGTATAATTTAAATATTATTAATCACGTATGTTGATAGTCGTGATAGTAAATTTTACATTGAGTTGTAGTGAAAAATAGTATAGATATCGTCGAAATGAAACTGGCTACAGAAATTACGAAAGCTGATTACTTACGAAAATTTAAATCCGGTTTCCCCAGCTGTTTTATAAAAAACGAAATTCTAATGAAGAAGGCCGGAGTTCAAACCCTGTTAGCAACAGGTCTTACATCTCTACACTAAACATCTGCAGACAAGCGGCAAAAAGCACACAACTGGGAATTGAAACACGTATTGATGACAAACAATTTTGCATTTAGTAATTTTTTAACGTTCGAACTCTAAACTCAAGACCATGACGCCAAGAATAACAAAATATACAAGTCAACAGGCCAGAAGATAGACTTCTGCGATAAGCCCCGTGAAAATGTTCAGAAGGTAGCATTTTTTCAACGAAATCGTAGTTCTTGGTGGCTGATTAAAACCCCATATTAAGGGTTTCATTCACATAAAATCTTAATGACATCTTTCTAAATATTTTACGGAAGATAAAACAAAACAAACTAAATTATAATTATAGCCGCCTGATTTTCTCCGTACAAATTTACATATTAGCCTAAAAAAGTAATCGCACGCCATCTTCGTTCATGTTGTACCTCAGGGTACATTTACATGCACTCATTGCTTAATATCAATCTCATGTAAAATATTTTTGGCGACATTAATACAACTTTTACGCTGCACAATTGCCTGCCCCTTTTCATGCTTTCATGTCCGTCTCTCATGAAATATATACAGAATAAAAAGTATAGGACACAGAACGAAGTACAGCACAAAGTCGTGTACATAATATTAATATATCTAACATGTATTTAAAACTGATGACGAATCCTAAATGCAATTTTTGGATTACGAATAATGTCTTCGAAAATAAGTGAGCCAAATGACACGATTCACCAAGTATGAATTTTTATAATAAAAAATTTCATCATGCAGCGCAAGTAATATTCATTATCTAGCCAGGGACCTCTTTGCTCAACATAAGAGGTTTGTAAAAACACAAAATGGAATCGAGTATTCAAGAGTTTCTCCCAATTATCAAATAAAATTCTAAAGCTTCTTTTGCCCAGCGCGAGGCATCAATCGTAGATTTACTTCCACTCCCTAAATGCAGGATGTGGCAGACATGGCAGATGCCAAAATTTGCATTATATTAACCGTATAAAATCGTGCTGTATCATCAATGAGAAAATCGTAAAAATGTGAATTATAATTTTCTTTTTACTTGATAGGTGCATACTCGTATTTTACAAGTGAAATGTCAATTATACTCATCACAAATGAAAACGGTTCGTGCCGTAACGTTAAAATAAATCAGGCAATGAAAGGTTAAGAATAAACGAAAGAATAGACGATACACTCTTATTTTTTACTCGTTATGAAATAGATACTTTGCAATTGTAACGCTAATTCCATTCTATACAAATCAAAGCGAGTTTCTACGCAACCTTGAATTAATTCAAGCCATGAAAAGCCAAGACCGAACGAAAGAGGAGAAAACACAAGACTTGAAAAATTTCCAGATAAGATGCCATGTTTATAAGGTAAAATGAGCCACTGAGGGGTCGACTCGCACGAAACCCACGAGACAACTAACCCCGGCCTGTGGGAGGATGCTCTGCTGCTTGCACTCAGGGCAGCTGATGGTGAGCGCCTCGGCTGGCGTTGTGCTCAGCAGGCACCGCTCGCAGAAGCTGTGCAGGCACGGCAGCACCTGCCACAAAACAGGAAACTTTATTCGAACCGAGCTCATATTCAGGAGAACAGTTTGGTTTATAAAATGTCCGATGAATACTGGTAGGACAAGAATGAGGAGTAAAAGAGGTGTTAGTCTGAAATTATTCCCTACTCTGACGAAAGTTACAAGGTCGGATAATAAACGAGTTGAAGGTATACTGCAAGTTATAAATAAAACCATACAAATCCGATAGAAAATCAAATAGTACGAGAAATGTGTGCAAGAGATATCGACTTTGAAGTAATGCTTTCAACCACAGAAAAAGGGATTTACCTTAGGATTATTGAACTGTTGCGTGCAGATGGTGCAATGCAGCAGTTCGCTCTCGGCAGCAGAGATTCTGGACGGATGAACCGGCCCCAGCGCGAAGTTTGAGCTAGTTCTGGGACTGCCGTTTCCGTTGCTCATTTTCGCGGGTGAAGTCCTAGAGCCGTACTCTGCCTTATCAGCACTCGTGGTTTTGAGGCTGATGCTGCGTAGGGGCGGAGAGCGATGTTGAGAAGTGGGTTCCTCACTGTAGCTGCGAGATGTTTCCAGTTTGAAGGGAAGACTGCGGGGCTGAGGGGAAGTAGGAGACACCCGAGGAGAAGGAGACGACATCATCCTGAGTGGAGGTGTCCTGGAGGATGTAAATCGAACAGGAGATGTGCGTGGCGGTGTCACGCGACTGGGAGACGCTCGATTGAAGTGAGAACTTCTGGTTGGCGACTCTCTGAGGGAAATGGATCGGACTGGGGACGTTCTGTGCGATCCTGGTTTCGGGGAGTGGATGGGACAGTCAGGGTCGCGAGGGATGTACGAGTTACGCGTGGGGTCGAACACCACAGGTCCCGGCTCGTGCCCAGGGCTGGAGCGATCGCTCGAATTGCGGCCGGTATAGTAGGTTTCTGAAGGGCTTTTGCCACGCGCAGTTTGATAGGAGTCTGTGGTCGTATAGGAAGACTTCTTTTGCAGCGCCAAGTCATCTGAAGCGTGAGAAGAGCGCGGAGACAAGCTTACTTCCTTGGAGAAGCCATTCTGCTGGGTCTTGCGGTCTTCGTTCACGCTCTCCTCCTCAGAACGATCCTAGAAAAACATGAACGTTTAGCGATGGAAAGTAATGTCAAGAAACATTTTTTAATATAATACCGAGAGACTGACGTAACCTAAATAAAAAGAGGCATCCTGACCAACAAGAATTGCATTTCAAGAACGAAATAAAAAAGAAAACGGAAGAAAACCATTTCACCTCGAACTGGAGGCCGTCGAAAGCAGAAGAGAGAAACAAAAACTAAGGCAAAGTAATTCCTAATTCCTAAAACTGAGCAAGTATGTTCCAGACTTATGCTACTAGTGCTGCTGAATCAATTTCAAGTAGCTCCTGATACTTTTGAGAAATGTCAAATTTTAGTACGACGTCGACAACGGCGGGCGATCTTTCATCAGCAATCTAGAACTAATTGCAATATACAAAGTACCTACGATAAATTTGGTTAACTTCATTTTTAAACGCTTTTCGACGCAAACTGACGCAAGACGTTGGTCTCGTGTTACTGTTTTTGAAGTGAATTTCAGGGAAATTGGATACTTGATGATTGACAGAGGTGCTTACAATCCAAAAACTCTTTATAGCTAAATAGATGCTCCAAATGATTTACGTAAGCAGCAGAGTGAGTAATACGAAGTTAGGAGTAAACAGAGACAGGGCTTACAACCTAATGTATTAGGGTAAATCAACACCCACCCAGAGACCGACATATAAAATCAACTGTTTACGATAATACAGACAATAACCCAAGCTTGAAGCAAGTGCTCTTAAAATGCATCAAAAAACAAGAAATTTTCGTAAAATCTCAAAGAACAAATCTCTGTTGATGTTTAATCTACAAACACCCAATATGACCGCAAAGAGTGTGTTTCCACTTCTACACCTTTCCACTTCTCCTCCACCCGATTAAAAACATGAACGCTCTTGGCATATTGAAAAAGATCACCGACACTAAGAAATAACCAGGACATTTGATGAAATTTACGTATGTAATTTTCAACAGATGTAACGCATGTGGTACTAAATTGTTTGATCTAAACGCACTCACCTGCTCCGAGTTGGTGGAAACTGTGTAGGTGCGGCCTCCCTCAGATCGCTCCTCCTCGGGCACACTGGCCATGAGCGGGTACGTGAGCAAGGAGGGGTACGGGTGCTCATCGGGAGGTCCGTGGGGGTGCAGGGGGCACGGCTCGTCGGGACCCACAGGGCGCCCCGCAGAGACGGCCTGGCGGCGGGCGGCGGCCGCCAAGTGTGACGGGTACTGCAAATGGAGGCGGGGATTAGAGAAATGGCCAGTCCTGCAGTATTGACTTGTATTGGCCTGTACTGCAAGTATTGAAGAGTACAACGAGTTGAAGAGAGTGTTAGGATCTTGGTATCACAGGATAATGCATAGGCATGATGAACAAAAGACGGAAACCTAATTAGTGTCTACGAGGACCAGGTTCAGTTTGTATAAGAGCCACGCGATGATTAATGGGCTTGACGAACATCAGGCGGAACCACAGTTGAGGAATAGAAATGAAAAAAAATGTGGGGACTCCTGACACAATGGACTGGCAGAACAGGAAAAATTTGCCTGCCATATAATCTGAACCCCAGCGGCAGCGAATAGCCATAAGGAGTAACAAAAAACGCATAATATAAGGGTTCTTGGTAATGGCAATCCAGGAAGTACCTCAGATGAGAGATAAAAATTTATGAATGTCTAAAAATCTTCAAAAAAGTACCAAGAAGACTTACTGAATATTAACGTCCAAAGTTTTGAACAACAAAAAATAAACTGTAACCAATTCTTTTAAGACGGAAGGATTTTCACTTTATTTGAAAAAACGTTGACATCTTAATGAAAATTAAATTAAAACTGATTAATTTTTAACAAGTTACATTTTTTGTGAAGGTAACCGTCCAATAGCAGGTTACATCATCAGTTAGTTTAAAGTTACAAGCCCACATAGAATGGGATGCCAAGCGAGCGTAAACAATGGAAACATTCAGTATGGAAAACGTAAAATCTATGCACAGGTGTCTTCCTACACAAGATAATTTCGGTTACTACTTTTGAAGTCATTGGGCGTATAAATATTGTAAAACATATAGCAAGAAAATAGCCCGTGGCCATAAAGTTCTTTGGACAATCATCGTGCAACACATCCCTGGAGGGACGCAAGTCGATCGCATAGAAACAGCAAGTTCAGAAAGAAAAGAAGAAAAGTTGATGAATTACCAGAGAAAATGCATGGAAATAGAAAGAAGCAAAGTGGGCACGAATGATAGAAGTCCTGAAGGCCTAGCGAAAGCCGGGATAACTTGGCAATGTCCCCCAGAGGATGTTAGTCCCAATAGCATAGGATAAACAAACTTGCCTAACCCTATTGCCTAAAACCTATCCTGTGCCCCCAGAAGAGGGTCAAGTAACAGAGCCATTGTTTTGTATGGAATGGACAACTTTCACATTTGGCACACGTATGTGCCTCAGTAAAAGAAATACATATTGCTATAGAAATTTTTCTTCAATTCGCGAAAAAAGGCGATATTATGAAAAATATATAAATTATGTACAGTTTTCAGCTTCACGTCACGCACTTTTTGCACTAGAACGATGGAGTTGGTCTTGCTGCACGTGTTTCAATGCAGAGAACGAAAATTCTAGACTGATTTTTGAAAAAAATAAAAAATTGTTTGACATTTTAAAAATTTGTTTACGATTTTTCAAAGTTTTCAGATTTTCGTATACGACTCAACTTTTCAATGAAAGAAAAATCGCTCTTTAATTTCTGTACTCGTTGAAATTCCCCATTGAACGAGGTACCCTCCATTATTGTAAGACGAAAACTAAAGGAGATGATAAGCTTCAAAGTCAAAGAAATACGAGTACATTTATCAGGAGAACCAAATAAATAGAAAATGTATCAATTTTATAAGATTCCATATGGATTATATGCAAAAGATTCATTTCATATATAATACAATTAATATAGAATGACACTCAAGTAGTCCTGGGACTGCAGCACAGCACATGAGTTAAGAGAGTTATTATGAGGAAGAGGAGCGGGAGTCTGAAGCGGGATCGAGGACTGAGCTACTCTGAGGCGAGCGTAAGCTCCCTCGTGATTCATGTGCTTATGTGCAGAGCAGCAGTCACAAACTTGGTTAAAATTATTCTAAATTGATTTCAAAATATAATAATGCATCGTTGCAGGAAAATCTTTACGTAACTTCATCAAAATGCTATTTTTTCTTTTTCTTTGCCCATCGCGCAGTCAGTTTTGTAGGTGCAGTTTTCAAATCCTGATACTTTA
Source organism: Orchestia grillus (assembly GCA_014899125.1). Lineage (NCBI taxonomy): Eukaryota > Metazoa > Arthropoda > Malacostraca > Amphipoda > Talitridae > Orchestia > Orchestia grillus. The sequence goes on along the minus strand of VOMN01032764.1, from coordinate 18,242 downwards.
TGAAGTACGTATCAAAAACCGTTTTCGTTGGGGGGTAAAATTTTAGCTTTAGAGACTCCAATTGACAAGAATAATTCAGACACAGCGCATTCCAACAAGATGATTTCTATTTGAAGTGAACACAATTAAAAAAAAGTGACATAATAATCCAGGGGAAGAGTTTTAGCCGTGCGCCTTTCCAAGCATAAAAAGAAGATACTTCAAGCCTTCAAGAGCTTCTCACGACCAGATCGCGTGACTGAGTAGAGACAGCAGTGTACAGCAAATCTAGCGTTGCAGAAGTGTTACCACGGCTCAAGCATCCAAGTTTTTATTAACTAGCGCATAATTTGTTTTCAGTGTCAATAACACAAATGAACATACTTGTCAGTTAAATGTTAGGATATTTTATTGAACGACATTTAGAGTATATGTTAAACATCTATCACCATGGTGCGGTAACATTTTTTTTGCAACACCCAATGCATGAACAGCAGCTTTAAATGCACGTAAAAATACTGCAACGAGCCCCAATCTTACATATTTTACCCAGATATCTCATGGCGAACGCCATATCTAAATAATCCATTAATCATTCAAAATTAAACCTCGAAATACAACACGTTCAAACACTCAAAATTAATTACCAATTATGCTGTTATCAATTACCAACTGAACACCAATTGAAAATCAATCGTTAATAAATTTGAACGGCCAGTACTCCTGTATTTCCTCTTTTTCACGTGATATATCGAATAAAATTATCAGGTTAATCAATGAATGAATATTTGCAAGCTAGAATGACTTCTGGAAACATATATTTTGAAGCTCCCCTTCAACTAAACATTGAAGCTTTGCATAGTTAGCTGAAAATTCTCGCTCGATAATACGGGCATTCGCTACATAGCCATAAAATTTCCGAGCTAAACGCGCATTAGGCTTCATACATTAAGTAAATACATTTCCACTGAGAAGCAAAAAAGTGTAACGAGCTGCAGAGAAGACCAATTTCAAATCGCACTTCAAGTTCAAACGTTATACGTAGACCTAGTTTACACAGCCTGAGAACAATAGAGAGCAGTTTGTTCACAAACAGCTGCAACAGTTGGAGCACCATCAACACACACACAACATTCAGTAAATACAAATCTGTGAAGCCCTCGAGATACGGGTCAATCTAATCCAATAAATACAGAGACTGAAGGCTCAAGGAGACGCTCCAGCGAAGTGTCGCCCACACCAGGGTCAGGGCTGTGGGTACAAGCTCCAAACCTCGATTGCGCTGATTACACTAATTCATGGGTGACAAAGACTGTTTAATTTGAACTCGATACCAAAAAAGAAGACGCGTCGTAACTTATGGATTTTGACCTCATGGCTTACTGAATATTTTACTCAGTATCTGGGTTGTGTTGATGTTACAGAATCCGACTCTAAAAACCTGATAAAAGAATTTCGTAAGATCCATGTGTCAGTGCACCAACATGTTATGCTAAATCCATTGTACACTTATTATTTCAAGCACATGCTATCTTCAAATTTGAAAAACGAACGGTTCAAAATTCTTTGGTGAGCAGAAAATAAAACATTCAGATTCGATTAATTATCACAAGATTTCGGAAAGTACAGAATTTTCTTTGAAAACTATCCAAAACATAAACCTAACATGAAGTCAACCATTGACTAAAAAACCCTGCGATAAAACTGGGTCGATTGAAGCTCCAACGGTCCAGTCAATAATGAAGCTCAGCCCGTCGATACAGGATCGGCTGTGTTATGCTAATCTAATCTAGCTAATGTATTTAAATTAGATTTATTCAAACAGCGTAACACAGTACAATACATATAAAAACTATTCAAAGTCTCTAGAAAGTATGTCTCTAAAAATATTCAAAAATAAATGCTGTTCAAGCCGCGTAGTGCACCACTACAGGATGAGAAGGACTGCAAAAGCGATGACCAAACGAGAACCCGAGGCCTGACTAGACCCTCACTAGCCAAACATAACAAAGCTCTACAATGCGATGCAAAATGAACGACCTTCAGGAAGATAGCAGGAGCCAGATTTCTGCAGTAAGCCCAGCCCACATCGTACAGGAAATGCCAAATGACGTTTCCTGATCAAAAAATATAATTTTTACAGCAGCACATGACGGTATGAAATCTTTGAGAATATTTAGCTTATAAAATCTGGCACGAGACGTTATGGCTAAATACCAATTTAGCTATAGCGTCTAGGGATACTATCGTCGTAGCTTATCATTGCGTGTTGTATTAATAACACGGAAATAATGCATCGAACGAACACCGGAGCCTTTAACAATAATACATGAAAATAATGATAAGCTACGCCGCTCTACAAATTCTATCAGCTCATCAAGCCTACAAAAGCACGCAAGCTCTAATCATCCATGCTGCGAATATTACACACAAATTCAGAGCCCATTTTAACCAAGTCTAGCGCCACGTTTTACCTTTTATACCCTCTTCAAAGTCCAATTTATTTTTTTAAAAAGAACAAAATTTCCACGAAGTAATGTTCACACAGAGTAATAGTCTGACTACACTCGTATATTTTGTCCGTAATTGAACGCAACGTAATGAATGAAGGAATGAAAGGCAATTTTTCTAATATCGCTTAGGAGTGCCACTGGACCACAGAGAGCTAACCCTTCACTCCCCTACGTACCGGATTCTGTACACACAATATAATTACTTTGCCACATCTTGGGTGTTTCATTAGGTAAGAATGCAACCAACCGACAGGATCAATTTTCCCACTGCTTTTGCGTGCTGTACACCCAATGTAGCATAAACGTGCCATCAAGAATAAACATAGATAGCATTGAAACGTGTTAGTAACCAGAAAGCCATAATTTTGCAGCAGAGTTCAGAGCGTTGGTGAAGTGGAGGGGCGCTGGAGGGCGGGAGCAGCCCTGTGCTCAAGAGCGCATGACAGATGTGACGGACGTGTGGCACGCGCAGCCACATAGCTGTCGGCACTCGAGTGCAGTTGTGAAGGGAGAAGGTCGTCCTAACTGGGGGCATATTGGCCCGCAAGCTATGCTGCCTAACTGGGGTCTATGGGCACCTAAGTTGCGCTTCCTAGCTGATTCTACGAGTCCGTAAGTTGTGCTTCATAGCTGGTTCTACGAGTTCGCAAGTCGTGCTTCCTAGCTGGTGCGTATTTCTATACGTAAATTGTTCTTGCATACACCGTCATTCTTTTCCATACTCATACTCTTCTTGACACCATTATTACCTAAATTAATAACATAGTACATGAAAGACAAAACGTCATCGAACGAATCTCAATTAGACATATATGATAAAACAAGCTCATCACGCATCGTTGAAGTAGTTAAACTCAAATTAGTTAAATCTAGATACGTAATTTCTGAGAAATAAATTTCACTACGCATGCAAAAGTCTTTGTAAAAAATCACAGCTTCGTTCGTAGCTAAATCACAGTTTGTGGAAAGATTAGGTCAGTTGTCACTCGAAATTAATTTTTTTTAAAGCAGGCTTTCATTCACTATACCCAACATAGTTCTTCCTATGAAGGGATAATAATTAAATAGAAGCTTTTCAAGTGCGAGCGTAGTCACAAAACTGCGATTCGGGGACTATCATATTAGCACCAACTACAAAAAGAACAAAACCGCAATGACAGGAAACGGATGCAGAAAGAAGAGTGACGGCACACAACGAAGAGAGAGGCACCACCAGATGCCACACCTCGGGCTCTCTACACCCGCACATGACACGACCTAGAAATCAGTCCTGCGCCTCACACCCCGGACCTCTCGTCAAACTCGTCGCTCGAAGTGCTTTGCACTCACGCCCACACCTCACAACCCACGGCGGTGATGCGTACCAACTTAGAGTCAACTCCGCCGATGCAGTATTAACGAAACAATCGAATTTATCAGAACAAATACTTCACTACTGCTATGAGGTACGAGCCGATCCCAAACACGAAAGACGCAATTCAAGTGAGACAGATACGCGCCACAAATAATGGCAAGACGTTTATGGCAAGCCAACCGCGCGATAAGAGCATGATGTCAGCGTGCACGGGGCAAGAACACGAGGGCCGAGTGTGGGAGGTTCGGACCTCGAGATCACGCACTGCACCGCGCCGAACGAGGTCTGTCGGTCGGTCGAGCGACCGATGTCCAGGTCCTTCTGTCGGTCAAAGATACACGTTCCCAAGGCCGGTGGATCGTAGATATGGATTGCCAAGGCCGGTTAATCGTAGATATGAACTATCAAGACCGGTTGGTCGTAGATATGAACTATCTAGGCCGGTTGGTCGTAGATAAGAATTATCAAGGCCGGTTGATCGTAGGAATGAATTGTCAAGGCCGGTTGGTCGTAGATATCAATTGTCAAGGTCGGTTAGTCGTAGGTATGAATTGTCAAGACCAGTTAACACGTTCCCTACGTACGAATGCATCTACCTAATCTGCTCCATAATAGGTTCTGAATTTGGATTCGGCGACACTTTCGTGCTTTGAAGTTAGATTTGTTCCTGTCATTTTTACTTTTCCTTTTTACTCTGCATAATGGTCTTTGTTTACGTTTATAACTCGTATATTAGGATTTTCTGTAACCACAGATAAAAAAAGTGTTGGTGCACAGGTAAACCATTACGCAACGCTGGTTGGTTGGTACACCGGTGGCCCAATACGTAGGCAACGTGTTAATCAAAGATAAGTTACACAGTTCGTCGGTCGGTGAGAGATACGAGCTGTCAAGGCTGGCCGGTCTAATATGCAGGTTTCAAGAGCTTGATAACCGAGGGCACAGGTTACCGCGGTCGTTGTCGGTCAAAAGGATGCCTCACCACAGTCGGCCTATTGTAGAAATGAGCTTCCATGGCCGACTCGCCGATGACATGGCTCCCAAGAGGCGGTAATATGCAAGAGACACAGGTTACCATGGAAGGTTGGTTGGTCGGTCGAAGAGTAGGAAAACGTAAAAAGAGCTAATTAGACCAAATAAAGATTGCCATGCCCACAACCGTAGATAGCGACAATGCTATGGAGCCTATAAGAACAGTGGTCTTTTTTCGGCAACATGAAAAAAGTAGAAACGATATAGATTAAAGGAGAAAAAACTTCCTCATGACGTCAGTAAAATCATTAAGAACAAACGGATAATGTGAAGGGGGATATTTCTCACCTAAATTTTCTTTCGTACATGATAACTTTAACAAAAGCCTAGTTTTGGTTAATATTAACAATTAGATTAGATTACTATTTAGTTTGAAGGAGCCGTCGGGGTTGTGAAACTTCTTTATCTATGGGAAGATCACTTTCAAATTTGGCACACTTGCGAAACGCAATCAAATGAACACACTTGGTTCGTATGAATTTTGTAAATTTTTCAAAAAAATAAGCGATTACTGTAAAAACATTTTGAAGAATTATCTAAAAGTTTCAAGGCCCAAAATATTTGCACTAGCACATGCAGTTGGTGGTAATCGATGCGTTTTAATGCAAGGAACTAAACAAAGTCACAAAATTTAGGAGAAACGGAAAATAATTCTTTTTCCATAAATTTAAAAATCATTATTTCATTCCCACTTTTAAAAAAATAAGCCTTGAGTGATTTCAAAGTTCAGGAAGGACTAGGCTGTTTTTTTCTGCAATACAATTACACACCGGACACGCAAGTCCCGAAGGCCCATCTATAGCTGAGGTAATTTAACAGTGCCTACATAGGGGGCACCAGTCTCTAAAGCACTATGTTGTCTATCCTATAATCCAGACTAATATTAAAAGCTGTCTAGAAAACTTACAACGAGCAAATGTATTCTTTTTTGTATAATGCCGCAGTTTTCTGACATTTCTCGCTACAATGAGCCGTAACACATCCTGGAGTTACTGGTACCAGTTCTTCGAAATAACCAGTCCAAAAAGCCTGATAATAAAATTTTAATCAACAGAACGAGCGACCGAACATCAATAGAGCACAGCACACTTGTTTTTTCTTAATGGTGGTCAACGAAGAAAATGTCGGTGCCTTAAACATGGGTGTTCTAGAGAAGGTACTGGTGCGTTGCTGCGAAACGCGAGGTTTAAGTCCAGCGCTGGACACATCTGAGTCGGGATCAGGGCTATGAGCACTCGCTAGGCAGGGCACATCAGGCAGGGATCAGCTGGGTAATATGATTAGAAGTCACAACCAGTGCCTTATCGAAGTCCAAGCACCGCTCCATAGGCAAGTTACGACTCGAGATGTTGGAGGTTATGACCAGTTCCACAGTATCTTCACAACTGGTTTCTTTTAGAGTACGGGAGGAAAACTGTAGATTTAAATTAATCTCGACAATGAGAAAAGAAGAGACTGGCCCCTACAGGTAAACCTCCCTGGAGTAAACTACTATTCGAAAACGGATCTTCTCAAACGCGCGCAAGTTTGAAGACATAGCGTGTTATCAATAAAAAGCAGCGCTTCAGAGACCTTACAAAATAAAATAATACTATAGACAATGGGATGAAGAACAAATACTATCAGAACATAAGGTCTTGTTAAGAATGAAACTAGTTATTGCTTCGCTAAGCTTACCACGCAACCCGTTATTAAAAGATGAAACTGTAACACGTTTTCTTTAAAAACGAAGTTATTATATTCACGAAAAACAATTACGCGTTACACCCTAAGAAGGACTAACGAGCCAATGATACGATCTGTAAAAATTCCAAGAGCGCGTTGATAAGCCATTCTTCGCGTTTTGCCACTCGAGAATCACCTTCGAAGATCCTCTCTATTACACTACATATGACTAAATTTGACGGCACCATCATAGAATGAGATTCACTTTTTAGCGATTGTTCAATTTCCCCATGAAATTGAAATTTATGAAATTTACACTAAAATTTAGTTCGGTATATATGCATCAGTAACTCAAACTAATAAATGATATTTCAAGCAACTAATAAATGATAATATTTCAAGCACTTCTGTTCTTCATACTCACTAAGTCCACAAGAAAATTAGATTTAAATTACTTCGAAACATTTCCATCGACAACATTTACCTCCGAGTTTTCTCTTTCCCTAAAAAAAACAAATACCGTGCAAACTGAATTAAAGACTAATTATAAAAACTGTACAACACCAAGTTGAAAATTTTCGTTCTGATTCAAATAAACCGAACTTTCTAACCTCACAGCAGCGAAAGGCATTTAGACGGTAAGAAAGGCTCTAGAAAACCATACGATCATGGCCCTACGCAGGACCTGCGGTTTATGACTTCTTATTTAGCACAACGCCAAGTTTTCCCTCGCACAAAAACACGAGAATCTCCCAAACTTGGTTAGAGTTTGATGTGGTGTGAGCTACGGGATCTGAGGAGACAGGTGATAGCGGGCACCCTGAGTAATGAGTGGATCCACCCAGTGATGGGCGACTTCACGGGCGAGTGCGCTAACAGCATCCCAGAGTTCAAGAGAGTACTGCCATTAAGAACACTCTCCTTTAAAGGGTCTATGGGGTTCACGCTCAAACCTACTCACACCGACGCAAAAACTTTCTACTGGCCAAGTCGAAGGCCAATCCTGAGCTAATAGATTTTTCTCTACCAGTGGAAGAAAATGGCACGATCTTCATGAGAGGTCTGTTCTGCAGAGTAAACTTACTTTGGTGAAAGCACTGTAAGGTGGTGAACCAATCTTCGAAAGAATCTTTATTTTTCTTTCGGAGAATAGACAGTATTAACTGAAATTTAGGAGCCATTCACACTATTTAGACATTGTTGTGATAAACCACCTGGTGAAATTAATGACAGTGAAAATGAAACGTACGATAAAAATGCATTTAATTAGAAACATTCTGATCTCGAAATGATCAATAAAGTACGGCGCCGCTTACCACAGCTACATGTACATCGCCGGGCCAGCTCACCACAGCTACATGTACATCGCCGGGCCAGCTCACCACAGCTACATCGCCAGGCCACCTCACCACAGCTACATCGCCAGGCCACCTCACCACAGCTACATCGAACAAGTGAAAGGACGCCCCTCGCGAACGATTCACGACAGAATATGCGGCAAAATAAAGCAAAAAAATAACAGTTCCTACACATCTAGTGTCACGATGCATACAGGATTATCACTGTTTTAGATAGATTTAAAAAATAAATCTTCCGTACAAACGTACTTCGTTCTAGATCTCCCAACTCATTCCTACATTTAAAATGATACGCAAGTGAAACAGATCGAAAATGTGGATTTTGTATATCGCATACCACAGCGACACTGAACTCGGAGTCGTGCGAGAGCATAGCATACATATACTGTACGAGGAATTCCTGTATCAAAATATTCATAGAGTTATATTTATACCGAATTGTAAAATTATTTACGAGAACAATCCGCGCATATTCACGTAGTGTTCACATTACTCTGCGACGGGAACGTGGGGAGACCATGACTCTGTAAAATTGAAGATTTAAACCTCAAATATTCAAAAACAAGAAAAAAAGGGACGTAATTGAAGCTCAATTCACACAGCGGCGGTTGGACCACAGCGTCATCACCAGTCGTAAAGGGAAGAAGTACGGAGGGCGAACACAGTACCGTGTGCTGGTGTCTGAGAAAATGTTACGTGATCGAAGTTCAAGATGTCGTCTCGTAATTAAGCGTCGATTGGTGCTATTTTTATGGATGCCATTTCAATTTTAACGCGACATTTTACTGAATTGTTGAGAAGTGTTTTTCGCGACTTTTTGCGGAATGCTCAAAAAGATTTATTACCACAGATTTACATTATAATCAAAATTACGATAGTGAAATTGAAATTCAGTCAGATTGTTTTAAGAGTATCAATTATTATAGTAGTAATTATATTATACCAAGATAATTAATTAAGATTATAATTTTAAGAAATTTCATTTCAAGACAAACTTCCCACCATTCAATTGAATTATTGTGAAGCGTTTTTTTTTCTATTTCTGACAACCGTCGGATTGTTATCAAGATTCAGAGCTACAGATTAGTTCGCAGAAATCTGATTTCATGCGCAGCTCCATTCAAATACCCAGCGCCATTCCCTCCACCCAACTGGAGCACACTTTCATCTGAAGGACAAGAGGTGGTGGGGGGGACCGTATCCAGGAGGAGGGGTTATAGCAAGTGAGCATACGTAAAGGGGCAGCAGCGAGAGGTTGAGTTGCGGTCAGTCCCTCTAAGATGCAAGACTGGCAAGCCAAGATGAAGGTTAGCAGCAATGTTTACCTCAGCCAGCATCTTCGAGAACAATTATCTACGTACGAAGCACCATGATAATGTACGTCGCAAATGACTTCAAAGGAACACTACATCATCTTCCAATATTAAAATACAACCGTTAATTCTACGCGGAGAACTCGCAATTAAATAACTGAAGGAAGATCAGACAGCTACAGTCCTCATACGAGAAAAATTGATTACCCCTTTAAGAAACGCAAGTAATTATTGACCGTCTTATCGCTCTATTCGAACAACTTTATCAGCAAGCACCCAACATGGAGCACCATCATCTTGCTTACGCTCGGCTTAAAGAAGGCCGTTCAAAAAATTAAAATTCGAGCAGCTACCCCAGAGCCGCAGAAGAATTTGAGGAACGCTCGATTTATCGATCGTTGATGACTGTCCGATCGTTTTTGGACAACTGTGAAGCAGCAGCAGGACACGTAATAAATTAGTCCAGACGATAATACTTTGTAGCGAGTCTCGTGCACCCACTTCAGACGCCCACTATCGCTGGGGTAAAAGAAATAAATTTTTGCGCTCTCCTTATTTGAGTGGACAATTAAATAATCCTTTATGCCCGTGCAGCTCACGATCATTAAGCCAAACAGTTTATCAAAGACTAGCCATCCTTGATTCGGAATTCAGCAATTTCTCATACGGGCAAAATGCTAATGCGATCGCTAGCTCGGCAGCCCACAAAGGCATCCTCGTTACGACCTCCACGGCAGGTAAAAATGCAGACCGCCGGCCAGCCATCGGGCTCTTCTTCGAAAGGTGAAACGTCCGCATTATTTTTAGAGATGACACTGTTAAGCCTAACTGGATTTATCGATACTATACAGCGTTCATGTCTGTACAAATCATCTAACTGTCCTTTGAATATTCTTGTTGTAGCTGGAAGAATTTGGACGTACGTAAAAGCCAACGCACACAACAATGAATTAGAGAGAAGTGCTTGTATGACGACGAGGATAAGCAATTGTTGAAGATTTATAAAAACGTTCCTCGCATACTTCGACAAAGGACTAGGTTGATTTAAGAGAGGCATTTTTACTCTGAATACTCGTAAACCAATCAGCTCTCCACAAGAACACGACTCGGGAATACTTAAGACTTCATAGAAATCGATCAGTTAAATTTTCAAGCAAATTAGCGTTTGCAGTACTCGTCACACATGCACGTTTGATTGAACTGTAAGAGCTCGGTCAAGTAACTCGAGGAGCATCATACACACCGCACGGTACGTCGACTGTTCCATACACGTAGGATGAAATGATTACAATCACCTGACGGCCGGAGCTCGGCACGAGCAAATTTAAGAGACTCCAATCATGTTCACCAAGACGCGATCAGCAGCAAAGAGTTTGAGCGTGTTGAGTTTGGAATAAATAGAGCAGAAAGCGTCCACACATGGGGAGTTTCTAAACATTAAGAGGGGGAAAGTAAGCACCGTTATAAACAAGGAGACTTTTCTCGGAGCATCGTAATTTGACGCTCAACATGCGGAGCTAATTCAAATTATGAGAAGCGTGACCTACACTGCAGAATGGTGTCAATATGAGGTGGTACCACTACACTGCCAGTTATAATTTACACTTAAATGAGAATCAAAATTATTTAGCCCCCGAAAAAACGTATCATCTCGAAATTAAAAAAACGATACCGAAAAAGACACTTGCCGTACACACGCAAATGCGAACATGAGGACTGTTGGCGTGTCGCTCGCTTGTGGTAGTTGTTACCACCGGGAGCACCGCCACACCAGAAATCCATTTAGTACGGGAATGGCAAAACCTACTTCATTCAATGGTAGCGAAATTGTGGCGCTAGAGCTGCATTCAACTTCGTACGTAGAACTAAGTGCAGTCCTATATGTACGAGTACACGTGCATTAAGGCTGCATTTAGCTGTTTACGAACACCTAACAGCAGCCTTTTGAAAGGATCGTGGTCATCTGAAGCGTAATTCTTCGTTGCATTATGAAGAACAATGAATACACAGGGCCATAAAAAACATATCTGCAATATTGAAACACAGGCCTTCAGATCCTAAGCGAATGACTTTTCAATTCGTGACAAGGGCCTTCAATGTCGTTTCGATGCAAGTTTAAGAAGATAAATAAGCGAAGGAGAAGTAGAGAATTAATAGTACTTCTCCACTGCCACACCTCTCCATGCACCCGACACGTGGGGCTCATAAATGATGACAGCTCAACTGGCCACTCTCACACCGCAGAGCTGATTCAAACAAATTGTACTTCCCATTGGCTCAAAAATACCGCTTTACACCACCGTGAGGGCGCGCCAGGCCACCTGTTCACTGCAAGACACAATACGAAAATCCTGCGACGCAACAGGGCAAATTTTCGTGCTGTGCAGTAAACAGGGGTGAGGAATGAATTACAATCACCCGTCTGCGTGCCGCACGGTAGTCCCTTAAGAAAGTTGTCTCATAAACACTAGAAAATTATTGCTAATTATTGCTCCGCATGCTTCGCCAATGGACTTCAATGGTCGTGCAGAAGATACCGCTGTAGTTGTAGTAGCTGCTCTAGAGACAGCTGAAATGGCAGCGACAACAGACAGCTCTGTCTAATTAAACACCATACATGTATATTCGTACGCCTTCAAAAGAAAAATAGAAATAACTCGCAATGCCTCAACTTCTACAAACTTGACGCGATGTCTGTGTCCTAACATGAAGTCAACAGCGAAATGAGGAAGGATGAAAATCAATTCCCTTGCAGGCGATATTACCGAGTACATTACTGTACCGAAACTTACTCGCATAAACGATTTCCAATGATAAATGTTACACCCGGTCGAAAGTATTCAACTTTGATACACCGAATATCATGGTTTATACTCGGTATATCATGTGATGTCACTGTGGTATGGTAACACACGGACATTTCCAGAGGGCCTAATGTTTCATATCACTACCACCAACATCCCCTGTAGCTCACAGCCTGCGAGCTTCAACATTCCTAGCGTACTTTAGGAGATTCGTCATGCGAGTCTTTTCACAAATAATTTAAATTTCGCTAATTCCATGCATGAATTTTTAATCAACGCTTGTAAGACGTCCACGGTATTCACGTCTAGCGTTGAACTCGGGCTTCCCATTAAAGAAGAACCTTTACTAATTCCAACACGCTTTACCGTTGGGTTTTCAATGTCTTACAACTACTGATGTGGTGAGGGATGTGAGGAATGTGTGGTTTAAACTTCCTCTTTCAAGGGAAGTACTCCGTGGTCACGTGAAAAGCCTCGCCCGAACGAGGCTCGAACCCAGGTCCTTCAGCTGTTAGGCCATCACGCTTACCACTACACCATGGAGTTAATTCAAATTCTGAGAGATTTTTTATTAGGAGAAAGAGTTTAATTTGTTGTAAACTTACTCTTCGCAAAGAGTTTTCGCCGCAAGTTTCAACCTTTTACGGCTTATATGGATTTCAAAATTCACTTCTATAACGATGTGGCTAGTGCTTCGTGAAAGCTAAATGCGACTTACTGGCATCTGTACACGAAGCATCTGTTCAGCTTCGCGCGAAGCTGAAAGCCGCCTCATCGCCAAAATTATTTTACCTCTAAAAGGTTGAAACCACTAAAATGAGAGTTCTTCCCCAGAAACGAAAGATTTTCTCCCATATATCTGTAGACTACCGAAATTGATGAAGATAGTGAATATTGAAAGCATCCGAAGATAAGAAAGATTTCCTCATCACAAACCTCGTGAAGATATAGCGTTAAAAATCATGGTCTCCCATCTTTTTTCTCCCAAGTACGACGTATTCAGATACATACGATTGAACAACTCAACTCTCCTTTCATGGCAAGAAATTGGCTAAAAACTCCACACGGGAATATGCAAAGAAACTCGTTTTCAGATACGAAGCTTCAACGAATTAAGGAATCGAGATCCAAGACGAATACCTGAATTTAGAAATTATGGCCCAGGACCTGCACATCAAAGAAAGAATCGAAGTCCATGACGAGCATAATCAAGGAATCAAGGCCCATGACGAGCATAATCGAGGAATCAAGACCCATGACGAGCATAATCAAGGAATCAAGGCCCATGACGAGCATAATCAAGGAATCAAGGCCCGTGAAGAATAACAAAAAAATCAGAGCCCACGTAATTCCAAAAATTACGAACGGACTGAATATCCTTGCAAAGCTACGTAACAGCAGCAGAAGCATAGCACTAGCAACATGTATATTTTTACATCACACTAAATTTTAGAACATCAAATACCAGGTAATATTAAAACTATGCAAAGCATCTCATGCGCGTCATGAGGATACATAACTGCGGGATAAGATCATTCACGATCAAAAAAATAAACACACCCTGATAAATCGACAAGGTCAACGGTTTTCGTGAGAAGTTTATTTTCAGTGATGTCCTTACGCCCAAAATATACTCCCATCTCCAGTCCGGCCTCGCTGCAAGGCAGGAATGTCGTCAGCGGCCCCAATTTGCATATATTATTAATACGAATAATAGATATGAGTAATAAAGTTTCGCTACGTACCCTAATGCTAGAAGCGTAGCTTCCACCCAAGCTCTCACAGCAGCTAGGGTGTTGAGTCGAGTTATTTTATTCTAAAAAAAATACTTCGCAACATTTTTTCCCAAAGCATACGGAAGAGTCTGTGGGTGAAATAGAAGACCTTGTGTTGATTCCCATACTGAGAGTAACTTGGACAATGATGATGATGCATCACTTATTTTCACATAAATTTACGTGTTGCAGTGCGTGGTCTAACATCCCTGACTGGTTGGTCACAAAAACAGCCCTGAGCGTTCGAGACAAAGACGCGTAAGACAGCTCCGCGCAGAGCAAAGCGCAAGTAGAACGTAATTTAAATTACCCGACCTTGAGAGGGAATGCATGCGTCTCGCAGGGCTCGGCCTTGAGATAGATTTGTCTTCCGAATCCATCAATTGAGATCGATTGGTTTGAGGAATTGCTAAGTAATTTCAAGCGCTTTAGTGCAGCAGCAAAAGGAGCCGCTAGAGCAGGTAAAACTCGGTCACGTGATGCAACATCGAAACGAAAATGATCAATTGAAAATTAAAGAAACGAGCATAACTCAAATGCATCTATTCCCAACGCATGCACTTGTTTCTAACGTAAACAGTCAATGTACCAATAGCCAACGTTGAGGAGTGTCATACTTTTTTACTTCCCATATATTTTCAGAGAATAATTGTCCGACGAAGTATTTACGCGAAACAAAAGTAGACAATAGTTGTACAAACAAGGCATCATATATGGTACCATGAGCACACATCAATGTTATAAGTACATAGATAACTTGGTGAGACGAAGTCTCTCAATTGCTGGTATTTGTGATTATGAAGCATCAAATAAAACCATGGAAAATGATAAGCATTGAGATAGGCTCAATGAATTAGCCTCTCAACGAAACACGCAGTGAGATATTTTTTATCATTATTATTATCATCAGGGGCACAAAGCCAGTCTGTACTCAGAGAACTTGCGTAGAGACAACGCACTCTACAGAAGCTTTTACAAAACGGGATGCGGCCTCTAGGTTCGTACAAATGATGCGCTGCCAGAGCAAGCTACAATCCTGACAGGGTAGCCTGTCAAAATTAGAGCAAAGCTGTTATTATTTCCGTTATAAACGAGTACTTAAAACGCACGGCAGCTCCTCTTGAAAATGAAATGGCAGGGCGTTAGGTATAGCATAAGTGAAACAGATCTGACACACCGGGCTATAAAACAAGCGTAAAGGAATTGGAGTAACCGAACACAACATGCAATTTAGAGATGTTCGAAGCTACTGCTCGATTAGGACTTGGTATTGGAGTCGTTTCCTGTGAATCTCAAATCTCGAAAAAAACTGCATTACTTAAACGCATGCATTTTATGGGATTAGCCTCTAGCAGTCGGAATCAATCAGTTTCTAATAGACGCTAACTCTACGGCGGTAAGACACGAACCGCACGGATGATCGAGCCCCAACAGGATCGTTATACCACCATTACGATAAGGTAATGTCGAGTTCTCCGTAAGTGGTTGGAGCGGTCTGAAGATAAAGGAGCCACGCACAGCACGATCCCATGAGCAGCAGGAAACTTGCAGCTATGTTCAACGCTCCTCGATCAAGACATAAGCAACCTATAATAGGAGTGGGTACATTTGTCTCGTCAATTTGCAGTTAACGTGTTCAATATTTAGTAAATTAATCTAACTGAAGCGAATCTTTATCGATCATTTGAAAATGGACGCATAAAATAGAAGAATTTACACCCAAAGTGAGCCATATATGACAAGGACATTCCCTTAAGGTTGCTTCTCAAGCATCCACCACCAAAACTCAAAACCAGTAAATATCCGAGGGGAGATTCAACGCAGACTTGCCTCGAGTGGAAATACTCGACAGGGTAAACTTCATCAACACAACCGATCAGAGGCTCAGAAGATTAGATCACAACCCTGCTCGTCATCAAACGAAGACGGCTATCGCTCTATCGTAACTCTACTCCCGGCACCCGTGAATTGAGGAACAAATAAGTCGACTCGATAAACGAGGATTATTGCTAGGCCATTCTAGGCCCAGTAAGGTGCACTCAAGGCCTCTCAGTTACAGTTGTGAGGCGCTGTTCCAGTACAACAGGTTTCCTTGCGCTCGCCACAACCTCGGCCGGGAGAACGCATCGTAATTTCAAGCTGAAGTCGGAATGCGTTGGGGAATATTTATCACGCACATTGAGATACGCTTCACACGCTATAAAACATTCTTCCGAAAATGGAACCTAGAGGCTGACGATCATTTTTTTTTACACACTGGCGTGTGTTGTGCCTCACGTATTAAGGACGAGTGTTAAAGAACTGATAGCTGGCCTTCTTCATCGCGAAAGGTCAAAACAGTAAAATATTTCAACGCTCGAAGTATATCGAAAAACTTCAGGAGCCTTTAGAGAAGGCTGATCAAAAAATACGTCAACATTCAGAATGAATGGGTAAACAATATCTACACACCATAACTTAAGGCTTCAAGAGAGTTGATGAATTTAAACGTTAATTTAAAAGGCATTCTCAAAGTTATGAAGATAGATAGAACCGTGTATTACATAGAACGTTATTTAAGGATAAGTATCAGAGCGCATAGTTTTCTAATATTGAACAGTGAATGCCACAGACCAATTCCATTTAAAAATAATCCATGAAGTGCATAGCAAAAAATGCTAAACATGTACATCTTCCACGAGAAACACTATATTTCTATATGAAGAATCGCCTCACCCATCAATCGCCGTAAGGGAACTCATTGTGCAACGCGCGAGCTGTGTACCTGGAGAAGAAGAAAATTCTCGTTACTAAAGCACATTCGACATCTATTCCCAGAGTAAAATACACATGCAAATGCACATAGCGCACCAACATTTTTCACAGAACGACGAACTGCGAGTATTCACGCTAAATAATCCCATTCACGAGAAGGTTACAGCTGCCACGTGCAGTGGTAACGATGCCAGGACAGCGAGAGGATGCGAGGTCCCCAAAGAGACACACCAACTCGACGTCTGACAGCACATTCAGACGTTACCACACACCTCATGTATGGAGGCAGCGACACTGCAGGGTGTGTCACCCTTAAGGGCATCACTAGCTGCCCCGGCTCGACACAGGAAACACCCCCGGAGGATCAACATTATATCACGTATATTCACGGTGACCGTGCTATAAAAAAGACGATCAGTTGACGCTTAAAGCCCGACTGTAACGCAGTGAACAACAGTAAAGTGAACGAGTTATTCTAACGCAGGATGAGTGAGCAAGAATCGTGCGTTAAATTGACTGGAATGAAGTGTCATGACTTCATTAATGCACAAGCTTATCAAAGAGTATTGGGCAAAATACTAGGTGCGCATAGAAAGATTACAAAACCGAGCCCGACAGGTAGTCTGAGCAGAACAATACGGTGATAAAACAGATAAGCCTTGATGAACAACTTAATAAAATAATAATAACGTATTATAATAACGTCAACAAAACAAAACAAATTTTTATGCTCGCATAGATCATTGAAAGAAAATAAAAGGCGACTCACAGACCCGGTTAGACTGACGCTACTCATTTTCCTCCGACGTTCCACGATTAAACGATTCGATCCTCTGATACAAAACTGATACTCAAGAAGCACATGTTACCTCTACGGCAATTGCCTCCTTAGCCAACTCTGCAGTTGGGACCGCTGAGGCGGCACGAGTTCGCTATTGACATGCACTGACATGCGCATTTCGACACAGCGTCAGCAGCCACACCTCGTCTCGCAACTGCCACATTAGCAGCCACACCTCCTCTCCCAGCTGCCACATTAGCAGCCACACCTCCTCT
>VOMN01032763.1:0-15674 GCA_014899125.1 Orchestia grillus | reverse complement strand
AGTACACCAACCGATTTTGAAAGTTTTTTACAAATGTATGACGCATGTTCAATGAACGTCAAACTTCACTATATTATACCTCTATTTGTATCTTACAGTTTCGACTCTGATTATTGAATACAGACATTGCAAAAACGTTTGCAAATAATCATGCCTAATGCAACGCTGATTTTTCTTTTCAAGCTAATTAACTAACAAATAAAGAATTCCAAGTTTTTTTTTTTGAAAAATTCTTTTATTACCCGAAAGCATTTCACATATAATAGTAAAAGGCGAAAATATTCGTTTGAAAAACAACCATATGATTTTTTTCCTTTCCTCGGTAGAGGAAATCAAGTTACTTTTAGCGTGTAGGTTAGACTAATAGAAGCACCCCGCCAAAAATGGCGGGACTAATGATGTTAATTTCTTAAGAATCCCTCTTATTTACGGTAAATCTGACATAAAATAACGTTATTTTTCAGTACCACTGATACGAGCCGCTTTCTCTGACAGTCTCGCTGATCATTAGGACTATTCACCCAGGAATTTTCTCCTATCTAAATCCTTAAGAGCTTGACAGGCGGATGGAGAGACCAATTAAGCAAGCAAGAAAGCAAGCAACACTGGGCTTTTATTATATAGTGGAATATTTAAGTACGAAATACTCTGTTTTCACCTCCTTCTGTCTTACTAAACCCAACTCACTTCAGGACCCGAACATCATACACAGAGTTCACTGCTTTTCACCTTGCGTCACATGTCCATTTCCTTGATCTCTGGACCGTGATGTTCCCTGGAACAGTCGACAGAGTTCAGTGCATGCCGCTGTGTAACGGATGCTAGTTCCATATTCAGAGCATTCCATGCGACGGAACGTCGTCGCAGGAGCAATTTTTTCACGTTAGAGTCCTGGTTTTGTCGATAGAATTTCTGTTGTATCTCTACTTTTAAATAGGTGCGAATGAAGCATGTTATAACAATATGGATACAAGGCAACATGGCAACGTGGATGAAGTATGTTATAACAGTATGGAAACATTACAACATTGCAACGTGGATGAAGTATGTTATAACAGTATGGAAACATTACAACATAGCAGCGGGGATGAAGTATGTTATAACAGTATGGAAACATTACAACATAGCAACGGGGATGAAGTATGTTATAACAGTATGGAAACATTACAACATGGTCAATTCTAAAACAGGAATTGGGTAGTTTTTGTGCAGCAGTCCGTCTGGAGCACGGCGGCTGCTTTACGTCCACTTTCCAGACCTGACAACTATTGGGTACATTTGCCCAGCCTCACGCAATCGTTTTCCCAACGCTCGTAGGGCAGCAACAAACAGTCCGAGGGGCACCTGCATTGGGGCATCGAATAGTTACGCTCTATTCAAACAGACGTGACGATTAGGTATTTTTCGCTCATGCGAGGCGTATGTTATCAATGACGATATTCAGAGTTATATTGCCCGACCATTTATGTTGTGTATGCACTCATTTCTATAATATATTCAGCCTCTATGAATATTCGGACTTTTGCAAGCTGGGGTGTACACACAGGATTATGATCAAGGACTTAAGTTCGCATAAAACTTTAAACTGTCAATATTTCAGTCTCAATCGTCTCTAACTGCTTAGGGAAAGTTATTTATTGTTAGTGGAATCCCATCAGCGACAACTGTCTTGTACTCCAGATCGTACTTTCATAGGAACCTCTTCGAAAACTGATGAAAATATTTGTCGGAATCAAAATTTTTCGTGAGGCAGCGTTGCAGAATCGTAAGACACGATATAAATACATATATCGGAGTTTAACTTCCAGTTACAGCTGTTCTAAAGTTAGTCCACATGCTATAAAATAAGGTTCTACATTGCGATCCCCCGGATTTAGCCAGGAGAATACTAAAACATCAACGTAAATTAACTGAACAATAACTCTAACCCGTTCGCCAAAAGTTTTGGCTATCATTCATTTTAAGCTATCGAAATAAAAATATTATCGACGAATACAACATGACTGCGTAAACCGTGAGAGACGGTATGTAGATGAGATCTCAATCGCTTGGCCAAGGCTTTATGGGAGCAAACAGGCATTTGATCCGGTGCGCTACTGCGTCGTGTTTCGTCATCGATATTCGTTGTGTTATATAAGCTTTCGTGATTGGGGTAAGCCAGGATAATCTTCGGCTTGTTCAATAAATATCCGTTTAGATCTTACAACCATTTTAAAAACTATAAAGCTTCCTTGTCGAGAAGCGTGAATGTGAGTATTTGCCGATCAACCATGTACTGGAGTTCGTCATTATTTTTGAAAACAACCTGTCTCTAGACCTTTAACTTTATTGCTTTTCAGAATATCTTTATCGCAGTTTGATAGTCATTTATTTTTTAACTGATCACAAGTGGATAAGCGTCAAATCTGAATCTTCATTTTTATATAATAAAAATAATTTCTGCCTGTTTAGGACGGAAATCTTTTGAAGTACGCACTCGGTAATTTTTTCAATCTAAACTGATGAAAAACCTTCATAAGAAAAATTGTAAACTATTTTCATAATTTACTCGAAATAATGACAGAAATTTAAATGTCACCGAATCAAGTTCAGGTACAAGACTAACCTGAAGTATATATTTCACACAATTTATCCTCACACGCTTTTAGATGTGGATTTAGAATTCTTAGGTGAGGATTTAGATTTTTAAAATGTGAATTTAGAATACGTACACGTTGATTTACAATTTTTAGATATTTATTTACTTTTTTTTCGTTGTGAGTTTCCCCACATTATGTTTAGGAAGCCCCATGTACACACAGGTGCTCTCGTGTAAAAAGTACGCTGTACCGGCTGATGGCATTAGCTTTCAGAGTATTTGCAAAAGATCACTAGCACATTATTCGCGCGATAACCTTTCATTTCCATGAGCTCTTTACGTGACTGAGAATTCAGGTTAAACACATTTGCTTATGCTCCACTTTAACTCGTAACGCTGCTTTCGACTGAAAACAATACCCGGCTTCTTGCAGGGTATTTACATAAATTATTTGCGACTTACCAATGCCTCAAAGACCATTGCCCGTATCTAGAACATTGAGTACGCAACGATGAAGTATCCCAGTATGAAAAGAATGCCCAGTACAGGCATGACTTGTCGGGCTGCGGAATTGATCCGTCTGCTCATCTTCTTATTTTCCCTGTGATGTCTTTCGATTTTGTCCCGTTGCAAGCTGAGCTGAGATACGGGCGTGAGTTCCTCGACGTTTTCCCTGATTTTGAAGAAGTTAATGGTCACTAAAAGAACGACCACTATGAAAGCGTAGAGGGTTGCCGAGACGAACCAAATGTCCAGGAGCTGAAGGTAAGCAGTTTTTGGAGTATCTTCCGTAATTTGGGTAAAAAGTGTCGACAGCACCAACAAAGACGTCAGGGAAACCATGATCCGATCTGGGAAGTCGTCCATATGGTAGTAAAAAGTCGAATAGCAGATGGCAACCATGATCGCAGTTGGAATGAACGAAACTGTCACGTGGTAGGCAGATAAGTTTCTCAGAGTTATGCGAATACTTTGGCCGCTGTAGTTGCTGCAGGCGTTTTCTAGAATTTCAATATTTTCGAAAGCATATTCGCCGATGCTTTCGGAACCATTATAAACAACATTCGCAGTTGCAGAATCGAAGGCTAACAAATTCTTTGGCGTTTCAGTCATGCGAATTGTGAACGTGCACGTCTGGGTGTCAAACGGGTAGCCGGCCAAGCTCAAGAAGCAAAATATTTTCAACTTGAAAATTTCTTCAAGCTTGATGGGACTGTGTATTGATGAGAATGAAGAATCTATGGAAAAAATAGCCGTGTTTCAGTGCTGTGCTACATCGAAAATTATATTTAAAATTAATTCTTGAGACACGAAAATCCTCCTGAGTTGCTTTTTGCTAATTCAATAAATTGAACTGAAATCCAAAACAGTTGCATTCTGAGTATGACAAACAATAAAATAATTACATAAAACTTAGAAATGTTCGTCTTGAACTAACTCAACAAAACAGAGAATCAAATGCGCCTTAAATTTCTTCAACAAACACAAACAAACGAGTCATGTACGTACAGGTAGCTAAAAATGATCGTAGTGTTTCCCCACGCTGTAAGTACACTCTTTAACGTTAAAAACTGATCTTAAATAGTCAATTTTAGAACCAATTATATTTTAAGTTTTTCAGCATGTTTATCGTTCGTTATTGAACTCAATCTCAATCTGAATCTCAATTCGTTTAAACGCCAATGCGTATTTACGAATGAATATCACTATTCTCCTATTATTAAATTTACTCACAATAACGCTTACATAATTCAGTCATTGAAACAACCAACTCTAAAAGGACCAAGTTATTTTTTAAATGAATGAAATTTTACCTAAGCGCAGTCATTCATATTTAATTATACCCAGTTCTAAGCAAAACATGAACTTCACATTCAACTAAATAAATTAATTTTATCCTTCCACCAGAGAACACTGGCAGCCGTAGAGTTCACCTTTTAATGACCGAACACCCATAACTGTCCGTTTCATAAGGATGATACTAATTTTTCGTGAAAAGCTCAATCTAGTTTTATTGAGATTATACACAAGGCAGCAAATAATTTCAAGGCAAAGCTAAATGCAGCCTATGAGCCAAAATGCTATAGTCGTTAGAAGGGTTAGCAGTTAGAACGTGCACTCACCTTCTTGTACTTCTCGGTCATCGTCAGGCAGAGCTTCGGACTGCTTCAAGACCACCAGAAAGCTCCAAAGCAGTTGTGTCTCCACCTCACTGTTGTATTCGTCTTCAAAGAACAAAGCTGGCTTCCAAAACTGAAAGAATAGGGACCTACATCATTTGAACTTTTCGATAGCTAATACCGTCGTTTCTAAGTACGAGAAAATAATCGCGTTATTAAAATAGGTATTCAGAGCTCGGCGATAAACTTCGGTGGTAAAAAAAATTTAATTGGAAGTAATCTGCATTATGATTTTGCCATGCTCGTACGAGTAATTTCAAACTGTTAATAGCGTGAGTACGAAAAAGCTTTCTTGCATGCTTTATACTGTATGATTTTCCTTCTTGATTCTTAAAAATATCCTTCAGTGCACAGGAAACGTTCCGCGGTATTGCTAAGCCAATATTTTATCTGAAAATTCCGCAGTGCGCAAATTTGAGAGGATTCGTTAAAATGATTCAACTGCAACTCGGATTTAAACTTGAAACGAGAAATTTAGATTGTGCGTGACAAATAAAAAAAGCCGACAGCACCGGAATAGAGTTAGTCTGGGACAGAACACGGCGTCACAAGCTGACAGCAGCTCACACAAAAGTTCAGTTACGGCTGCTCGGTGATTACCTGAACTGAAAATTTCATGATGTTTTACAATCGAACAAAACATTTTTCAAGCTTTTAATTTTGAACTCAACTCTTATCCTTCCTGCCCCCCTTGAAATGCGTTCCTAATTACTCTTATAATTACAGAGAGAAAAGAAGACTCCACAGGTTAGTTGTGTTCAAAATTATTTCTGTTGTCTGATTTATCCGGGAAAATGTCATCATCGCTCACAAGAAAAAAGTTCCAGCCTCCATTGAAATTCCATCGAAGCAAGCATCAAAGCCGCGTGAAATTAATCAACACGGTGAGCCTCCAAAGCTTAGATGCTACAGCTCCAAATGAGCTATTAACGTTTCCGACAGGTACAATGTCATTTTAGGCATCGAAGGAAGAAAAACACAGTAGCAATCTAATAACGAATTGGTTGTTGTTCAACAACGAATGTTTTATACGCTAACTTTTGAAATTATCCACTTTCTCGTTCATCGGAGCGTGAGACTTTAAGTTATGGTGGAAGCTTTGTTTGAATTGAATACAACTACTTTAGGCTGTTCATTTGTTATCGTATGCATTAATATCATACGTCACTATTTATTTATTATCTCAAAGTAGCGCACCGTGAATTCAGCCCCTGACATGCTTTTGTGCATGAGTCTATTTTGTCTAGAAATTAAATAATTCAGTTTTGAGTTATAAAATTTGACAGCGATGTTGGTAACTCTGATATATGCATCTGTGTTACTTTTGTGTCAGTTCTGTACAGTAGTAAACAAATTACAGCAACGCCTTTGTTCGAAGACTGTGCCACGCTTTTGCCTCGTGCAAATCAAGTTTTCAGATAAAAGGATTCGAATTAAGTGCCAGAATAACCAAGAAAGGCAAGGATTTTGTCAAAATTGGCTGAACGTGAATGTTTTAGAAACATAGCTGCTACTTTGGGCCGTGATGTTCGTAATGTGAAGAAGTATCTCAGCAATCCTAAAGCCATGGCCGAAAAGAAAAGCAATGGAAAATATAGGACCAAGGGAGGCGTGATTTGTCCAGAGTGAAGGGGAAGGACGCAGGAGCCCTCACTCAACAAGCCACAATGTCTTTGAAAATGTTGAACTAGGCAATGTATTTAAAACAACTCGATGTCGAGTGCTGAGAAGTATGGAGAGAATTTGGATTTTAAACTCGTTCTCTTCTCTGATGAGATGCATGTTACCCTCGATGGACCAGACTGGTGGAGCGAAGTGCATATTCCTAAATAAGTAAATTTACATCGTTAACAAAGAGGATGGGACGTTATGATAAGGGCAGAAATTGTTTACAATGAATTAGTTGCTCCCTTTAGAATCCCTGAACGTGTAAAACTGACTGCAGGTGTTTTTGTCGACTTTCAGAAACAGATGGTTTCTCCGTGGGTCCGGAGGAGGTCTCATGCCAATAAATAAAAAAATTCTACGCATGCCAATGTTTTATCACATGCTGCAAAGGCTACAGTAGGATATTTGAAAACTCTTAGCCTCAAAGATGGCCGACAGACGAAATGGTGTGTGTTCTCTTGACCTAATCCCTATGGAGAACCTGTGGTTACTGCTTAATTAACCTGTTAACGGGTATTGACATCATATGATGTCGGCGTGATTGTTGTATTCATACGGTCGCTGTCGATTACACATACCGTGTGAATGCAACACCGGCCACTTGGGCGGTGACCGTTAACAGGTTAAGCAACGTGTTTACCAGTCGGAAAGTCAGTTTTTCATCAAGGATTATTTGTGGAGTGAACTTGAAACTTGTGCTGAAGGTATTACTGGAAATAAAATTGAAAACTTTAAGAAATCCATGAACAGACGTCTCCTAGCTATGGTGGAAGTGGATAGTGCATTAATTATTAATATGTTTCCCTTAAATTGTGTTAAAAAGTATTAATATTAAAATGTTTATAATATTTATATCTTATTTTACTGTCCCTAGTAAAGCCTAAAATTTTGAAAAGCTTATATCTTATATACCTTTCATATTGGTGCACAAAATTGTGTCAGGGTTAAAATTTAACTAAATTAAATGCATTCAAAATTTTTTCTTAAAATTGGATTAATTGATACCAAAATCTAACATTACAATTAATACCTAATATGGAAACAATTTTTAAAAGTTGGTTTCGACTGATAAATGTGTGAGTTGATGGTTAAAAAAGCTGTCTTACACAAAAGCTGGCAAAGGCTGTAAACACCTTATTAGACTTTATCTACTGAGTTCGAATTGTATTACGATGCGTAGTAGAGATGTGTGCTGCTATTAGAGTTTTCATGTTAAGATTCACGCGTGAATTGACATGAAATTAACTGCATTAGAAAAAATTGACGTTTTTCATTAAGTAACAAGTCCACGATTTGACGTCATTCCAATCAATAGTTATACTTCGCTCTTGTCTTCGAGAGTTGTTTGATATCTAGAGTACCCGTTAACCACTGAACATATCTGTCAAACCCTGCATGGTCGCATCGAGTGCAATGTCTCTGAAGAACAACATTTTGAAGGGACCTGTTGATTTCTCACACACACATCAGTAACTGAGCGCGTCATCAGTCCAACCTTGTCTGGTCGCAGGATGACGTTTGTTGAGCTGTCATCGTTGAGATTCTGCATCTTCAACCTCGTGTCCCGCCACTGCAGAACGATCTTCGCAGAAAGTTCCAGGTTCATATTCAGAAGGTCTAAGGGTTGCATTGCGAGAACGTTCACAGATATGTAAACTGAGACTACTTCTGAGCCCAACTTCGGTGGAGAAACCTGTAAGACATTTCGAATTTTTAATAATAGCTGATTAAATTTTCAAACCAAAATTTAAAAAAATGAATTTTTTCAATCGGCAGCGATTAAATTTCATGAGGAGCATGTGCGAACAATTATCATGTGTTAATAACGTTGAAATCATTATCAGTACTCATCAGACCATGATCTTACATTTCGCAGGTAGCCGTCAGGAATTTTGATGATAAGACAATTATCTTCATCACTCTGATCAGGGCAATGTGCTTCCAGGTCACACCTAAATTTCCTGTCGATGCAATGCCCATCTCGGCACGTGTACTGCTCTGAACTGCACGCTGTCAGCAAGAGTTCTTGTTGGAAACTTCCTCCCTGACTACTCGACTGGATGACCCAAATTTGCCTACCAACTGGAGTAATTTCGCCAACAGAGAGTATATGTCCTTTTGAAGAAGGATTGAGAGAATCCACAAGCTCCCATGTGGAATTACTAGCTGCTCGAATGATAGTGCTTCTTAGCCCGCGAAACATAGGCCTCTCGTTATAAGTGCCGTGAATCACAAACTGACGGTCAATTTCAGAGTCATCGCCAAGGCCGCGCATACTGTAGACGACCTGATTCACAAACGAACAAACCAAACAAATCCGACTTCGGCAGGATTTTTGCACCCAGTACCCTTCTGGTGAATTTTCCAGGAATAAACATTCGTTTCGCAATTCGGAACTATAAGAATCGTACTGAATGTTCGTGTAAGTTAAGATTTCTTTCGTTATCAAATTTTTGTACCTAGCGGTTCCGTCATTCGTCATCATTTTCCTCGCTCCGATCCATGTAATAACGTCATCATCAGCTTTATGGCAAGAAGGGTATTTCTGTTCGATCAATTCCAACAGTTTCCTGTTTTCAATGTCATTTTTTGGGACTACGATTTGACCGCTGAGCTTTCGACACGCAGAAATTGCTCCTTCATACCCAAAATGAAAGGGAAATACAACGAAAGGAATTGCATCGACTTTGCAAATTGCTTCTGTCGAAAATTTTCTCACTTTGAGGCTCCCGCTCGTATTCCAAAACTTGAAATCCTGAAGTGTCACCGCAGCAGTATCAAATTCATTCATTTCACATGACAGGAAGCTCCAAATATGATCGTGTGCGACCTTTGAGAAAACTAGCGAATATCCAGCTAAAGAACCTTCGTAGCTTTGGAGAACATCGAGTTTTCCCGCTAAAAATCCTCGGCCCTGCCCTAGTATCAAAACACCCCCTCCGATGATTTTAAGTTTATCTGTTTTTTTGGTCTCAATCTTGCCTAGGAGTTGTTGATTTTGCATAAATATGATATATTCTTCAGCTTGCAGATCTATTTCCATGCACAAGTGAATCCATCGAACGCGAGGAACAAAGCTGGTGAATTTCTTGCTGGTAAATTTACCAGCCGTCCTGCAGCACTGCATTTGCACGACGCCGTCAGCGAGGTTCAAATCTGAGGAAAACATCCCGTGTTTATAAATGAATCTCCAACTGCGTTCAATTTCAAAGACGTTTTAATAGTCAGTGAATATTTTATTTCTTGAGTTTTAATGCACGGAAAAATAGAAGTTGATAGAGCACTTCTACAAAATTGAAATACTTTTCTATAGAGCACTTACCTATTACTTTATAGTGAAAGTAAAAAAATATAAAATTATGAAGAAATTATATATTGATTTCCGAGGCAATGCTGACACAAAACAATAACATGGTGTAACTATGTCGCCTGTTCAAATGGAATTTCAGACAAAATGTTCATAAGGCATGCAAGTGAGTTTATATTAGGTGCATGTACAAACTTTCTTTTGGAACTCGATCCCAAGCGACGCACATCGAATTGCAATCTTACTGTCGCCGATGAGGATAAGTCTTGTTGGTTAAACAATGTGGAACAGTTTTTAGCTTCGCGTTGCCTTCACGGACTTTGGTGCAGGACAAAATTTCGACTGCTTCCTTTAATCTGGTTCCCGGTACGGTGTTGCCTTGAAGTAACAATCCATCAACACTGCTGTGATTTGGTAAAAACTTGAAGCTATTATTGAGCAATCATTCCTAGTTGAATTTAAAATAACAATCGTTAAAGCCAAGCATTTTTACACTTATTTATGTTTCTACAAAACGTACATACGAGTATGTCATCCCAACGCGCCTGGGGCCTGTTGTTAATGCAAACATTGTTTTACATTAACTAAAAATTGTGTGCCGTACGACTTGCACACAGCGTACAACCCTCGGGCCTTCAGGAGTTGTCAATCCTCAAACCACCGTGCGATGGCTGAGGTGCCGCTCTCGCATCTCAGAGTGCTGAAATTTCATAGAAATAATATTTTTATTGGAGACCATAAAGTTTTCGATATATGCACTTCCGAACCGCGGATGAACCTGCTAACGTTTCCAAAATGTGTACCTTTCATTTGATTTTAGATTAGGAGTCAGAATCTGATTTGCTATCGCTTGTTAGTATAGACCCTCTCTAAATGGAGAAAAAGGACCTAAATTAAGAACAAACTGACTGCACTGTAAGTTCATTGGTAGAAAGGGGAGAAGACTGCATTTCAATCGTCAAGTATTTGTGTCACTGTGTGAAAAATGAAGTACAGAAAAGCGCATCCATATGATTTAAAATTGCCTACCACGCTTATATAAATGCAAGACGTTTTAGCAGGCGTTGCAGTTTAATCATAGGATTCGTGAGAAACAGAAAGTGTTCAAGTACACTTATCATGTCGATTTTGAGAGACAAAATCAAAACACTCACAGAGGGAAAGTTCGTTGGGGTCTGTCTCGGTGGCGTAGCTGACGAGCGGCAGGAGGCGCCCTCTGCTGTGCGCGATGTTGAGGTGAGTGCACACGGTCACGGCCTCCATGTCGGGCACGGCGCCCAGCCACCGTATGTAGGATACGTTGCTCGGTACCCCATCCCACTGGAACGCGACCCCGGGCACCGATTCCTCCGCGGCCGACGACAACGCAGCGCCAAGAATCAGGAAGACTTTGAATAGAGATTTAGGCTCTCTTATAAGCATTTTTTAACGGCGAATGTCATTTATTGCTTTTTGAAAATATTTTTCGACAGCACTTCCAATCAAGTAATTCAAGCAAAATATTTGTCACTTTAGAGTCAAAAACCTCTACGGTACTTTTTGGGTCCAAATTCATGCGCGCTGATGGCTTCGGTGATCTTTTATGTGTAAGAAGTCGAAAATATAAATTCGGAAGTACAAAATTACTGAATTTAATTTTTGTAGGAGGCATGAGCCATCGCAAAGCCTAACGTCTGTTTGAGGTTCCCACTGCTGCAGTTCCACGCTGTTTCTCTCATACGTTTAATATTGGCTATCATTACACAACGTAACAAAAGACGATCGCTTCTAAGCTGTCAAAACAACAATGCTATGTAATTTAGAAGGGAATTTTTGAAGGGAACATCAAGTAATTTTAATTCGCGAGATAAGGCATTCCATGAAATACCCCGCATAAATTAGAGGTGTTATCTCCTCCCCACATAAATTAGAGAATGTATCTCCCCACACAAATTAGAGATGGTATTTACTCTTATGTTTGACTTGCTTTCAAGCTGTGAGGCCGAAAGTGGTCGCTAATCGGTATTTTGCATTGTCTAATTTTTTTCAGGATCTGGAGGCAGTGGATTGCTTTCGGGCAAAGCTGAACAAGGGTCTACAACTTTTGCTGTATCAAAATTAAAACACTGCACTATTTTCAAGTCCTTTATGAGCGTTATTTTCTGATAATTAGATTAAATAACTCGTTGGATTAATATTTCCTATTCACATTAAATGTTATTTTCACCATGAAACGGGGAGTTTCAGGACGATAATGCTGCACATTCACAGTACCAAAATTGTCAGAGATTGCACGTATGAGGATGAACGTTCATTTACAGTGGGTGCAATAAATATTCGATACAAGGTCAAAAGTTTCACCCAAATAACTCAATCTTCGTCTTCTCAAACCACAGCACAGCGTCCCAAACACTTGCTGACGTCTCTAAACAATCCTTGGCCAAATTCAGACGATTTCTGACCTGAACTGGTCGCAACAAAAGTGTTTTTCTTAGTGTGCGAGAACTGAATCTCTCGTTCTTCAGAATTGCTCTCATTGGTTTTTTGCGTACCTTTGTCCTAACTGCTTCCAAATCATTTTGAAGTTCAGATCGAGTCATTCCAAGATTCTTTTTTAGTTTACAGATTGCACGTTTAGCCGAACGGATTGAAATTTGATACGTACGCCCTAAACGTGGTAGACACTCAGTGGACTGATATGATGGAAACCGGTGAATCGTGTCAACAACTAGTTGAGATTGGTATTTTTAGCATCAATGCAATTTTCCTATAGCCCAAGCCACTTTAATGTAGCAGAATAATTACTTATCTGGCTCTTTCTGCTAATTCTTTAATCGTCGCCGGATCACAATTAGAGGGTTGAAAGATGACCTCCGTCCCATGCAGCTCTCAGTCATTGGCTGAATACCGCCGTGGCATGTGAGTGGTAGAAGTATATTATCGTTCTAAAAAGTTCTACAGCATTCAGTGTCACGTTAACCTCCCTGGAATGTTCGATGACTATTTATGTTCGTTTTAAAATTAATTCTACATGTGTTCTGGGTACTTTCGAGGTGATAATAAAAGACTTTTGTCGGTATTATATCACTACTTTCCTATTTAAGTATTTATTTATCGAATTATTATTCAGCGTCCAAAAATACAGAAGATGTTAAATTTCCGATTGCTTTGCTCTTGTATAACTATGGTAAATAAACGTTTGATCACGTATCCGATATTTATTGCACTCTTTCAACGTACATGGATTGGCCTCACAATCTATATGTCTGTACCCCTTTGAGTGCCTCTGGGATTAATTTGAGGGGATCCTACGTGCCTCATCGCCACTTCCTTTAACATTTCAAACACTTTGAGAAAAAGGTTACTTCAATTATTGTTCAAAATGAGAGCTACAAAGCATTAAGAAACATTTAGTAGCACCGTCAGGTCAAATGCGGAATGTAATTCGATCTAATGAAGGACCATTTGAAAGTTAATATACTTGTTAATCGTGTGACTTTTGTTAGTCAATACTGAATGATCACCACTCATAAAAATATCAACTCTGCTAGATGGCAGCTACTCTCGCAGCACGAGGTTGAGACCACACGTTATGCACCGTGATCTTGCGTCGCTCGTTCTGTACTGACTCGTTTCAAGAATTGGTGTCGTTTTTCGACAACGACCAGTGATGAAGTGTGTCGAGTGCCACACCCTTCTAAGTCACTCTAATTGCGTTCTTGCTGACGGTTGCATTGCTTTTCAATGGAGACTCTCCAGGACACCCGAGCTTTTTAGCGCAATTTCAAGCCTCGGCATATATTGCTTTTCTATAATTACAACTTCATCCTACAGATTGCCAATCAATCCGTGAACCTATATTGGAGATCCAGTTATCAATTTCATCTTAGTCACACTATTATAAAATTCACTCACTATCGAGCTCGTTGGTTGGACAATATAGCGCCTACTCTGTAGTACTTATCGGACCTCGAATTAATGCATCATCTTTTTAACTCGGTGTCGTCTTATCCACTTGAACAGTGGTTCCGAAACTGAATTCTCAAATGCTCGTGACGGAAGTTATTTATTCAACCTTTTGACTGATAGCCGTTTATCGGAAGCTTGAATCGTTGCTTCTAACAGAAGTCATTTGTTATTAGCATCGATAATTAGGAAAGCTTCATGCTTATTCAGTTAATGATGACCGTGGCGGCAACGAATAGAATGACAGAGTTGAGACAGTTGCTGTCACAGTTTTGTCCGGCCCTGCCGATCGCCGTATCTAAGTCTCAAACTCAGGGTGTCCCGAAAAAGTGTTACAGCAGTTTTATCGTACGCACTTACCCACTAATTGTCACCTAATTTATTTAATTCCTGTAAATTTCACAGTTTAGGCGACCGACCGAATTACGTCCGACTTAGTCCTCATTGTGAAGCTCGGTCCCACGAACCCTCGGAGCTGCACACAGCGAGACGAGGAGGCGCGGCTGCGGACGAACAGTCGACCACCCGCATGAGCTCAGCTCATCTTCATGGAGAAGTTCAAATGTTTCGTCATCCATGATTGTGAAGTCCAGTGAGGTAAATATAACTACATTAACAACTCTCGCGAGCTCTTTTCGGATTCACAAACGCCAAACGATCTGACGAGACTCAAGCATGTATATTAACTGACTCGGCGTTTCATGAGTTCCCAGTGGAGGCAGAATCTACCATGAAGGTGTCACGGGGCGGACAGAAACAGCCCTGCATCTGCGTATAGGCACTGGGCCCGAAGCTAGAGACGTGTTTCGCTCTCCAGACACTAAAGTAACAGTTGCATCCATTACCGGAGACTTTTCCTCAGGAGTTGAGCAGACTCATTTCGTAAAAGTTTACTAGCCGTCGTTAACATAATTTTATGTAGATCGTTTGAAAACTAGTACAAAAACATCTTATTTATTCATAATAAAGTTTTATTTACAATGGATTTTTTGATAATTCTCAAGCTTAAAGTCTCCATGTTTCAAACCACACGAAAAGACTGATTTTGCCCACATGCACCTTGATTTTTGGATGGCTAAACTCATCTGATCCGCAAATCATGTATAAATTCAATATTTAGTACCTACGACAGAGTCTTCGCCGGCCAGTTTTTGTTTCAGTCACGAAATATTTTGGGATACGACTCATGCTGGAGGAGGAGAGCGAAATAACATCACTGATCGCATCAGTAAACGTTCAAGTGCTTCTGAGATTGACAAGCTCTTTCTCTTCCCATAAAATCCACGTCGCTGCAGCAGCGTCTCGCCCTCAGGCCCAATTCGTATGCTACTTTCAATGAGCAAGCAGGAGTCGCTTCGAGACTTCCTCAAATATTAACGTTGTTTGCAGACAACTGCACGACGAACGGCGCATCTCAAGGCCCAAACGTGAGCGAAAGTATTCTTGGGTGGCTCATAAAAACCTGCATTGGTATTTTACGAGACCCTCCCGACGTGACTCGATCAGGAGAGTCTTCGGCCACAACGGGGTCGTAAAATTTGGCTCATCTTGCGGTTGTGTCGCTACAAGCAACGACCTGCGAAATGCATTGTGAGAATGCACTGGTGGCACGGCCCGTGTTGCTGTGTTACTGGTACACCTCCCGCAACCGAGTGTGTTGCAGGGTGCAGGTTGGGCCCGTGTTGCTGTGTTGCTGATGCCCCTCCTGCAACCGAGTGTGTTGCAGGGTGCCAGTTGGGCCTGTGTTGCTGTGTTACTGGTACACTTCCTGCAACCGTGAGTGTTGCAGGGTGCCAGTTGGGCCTGTGTTGCTGTGTTACTGGTACGCCTCCAGCAGCCGAGTGTGTTGCAGGGTGCCGTTTGGGCCTGTGTTGCTGTGTTACTGGTATGTACGCCTCCTGCAACCGAGAGTGTTGCAGGGTGCCGGTTGGGTCCGTGTTGCTATGTTACTGATACGCTGTACGGGGTGTCCCAGAAAAAAGGAAACCCATTTTCA
>VOMN01032760.1:0-12645 GCA_014899125.1 Orchestia grillus | reverse complement strand
CGCGATAACACTAGAGATTGAATGGCTAATAGTCTGGCTTTTCCGTCTAGCATATTCTTTATGTGATGATAGAACATCAAGGTTCCGTTTATTTGATTGCGTGCTTTTTCCACATGGGATTGGAAAGTCATGCTGAGGTCAAACCATGCGCCTAAACTTTTTACTTTATCTAGCGGTTTGATTACTTTGTTTTCCAGAGTGAGAGAAAGTTTAGGGAGCTTCTTTATTGCACATTTAGAACCAAAGATGATGCATTGTGTTTTGCTTGGATTAAGTTTGAGGCCATTTGGTCATGCCATGATTTTAAATTACTCAGAAGATCTTCAGCGATTGCTTTTATTTCTTGTAGCTCGAATTGTGTTCTTGTTATTGCGATTTGAACGTCGTCAGCATACATCAAGATCCTTGTGTTTGGTGGCATTAATGGAAAATCGTTGATAAGGATAGAAAACTCCAGACTTTCACTTGACCTTTCAGAACGTTAATGTTATGATCTTGAAGCATTTTTATCATTGCTTTCACATTGTGTTTATCATCGTTGTCACAATGAAAGATTTAACCATGACCTCTGGTTTTTCCGTTAGCGTTTGGAGGCTATTACTTTTGATATACTGATATTGTTCTATTGTTTTCATTTACTTTTATACGATTGCCCATTCCAGAAGCAGAAAATCAATCCCACAACATGACGCAAACACCTTGTCGTTTGACTGTACCGTATTTTTCACCTTGAAGGCGTCGATCTTCTTCGTCTAAAGATAAGCAATATCTTTTATCGCCAAAATCTCTAATTTTACCTCACATTAGCAAAGAATATTGGAGAAGCGCGACGATAAATAATCGTCAATAATACCTTATGAACTTCAAACGTGATTTGGAATAAAGGAAAGGAAAGAAAAAGATCGTATATTCTGAAATACGTTTCACACGTGTTATGGAAAGAATCGGTTTAATCACTTTGAATACAAAATTAAATATGCAAATCACATTGACACTTCAAAAAGAAATTTAAAATTTTCTGCCTGATCGCTAGTTTTATTTAATGATAATAATCAAAACTCAAATTATTATATAAACTAATCAAATACGTCCTCATACGTGAGAAATTCTAAATTATATTTAAAAGCGGCGTGTTTTGATAAAATAGAGGTTTCGTCCTCGGTTGATATCCTTTGAGCTCATTTTCAGTTAGAATTTTTTGTAGTGCATGTTTTTAAACTTTGTAGTGAATATGGTCTACCTGACGCGAGGCTTCATTTAATTTCGTTCCAGTGTTCTTATTTACAAATTTCACATCTCGTGACATTATTTTATTCTTCCTGCGTATGCCGATGTTTTTGACTGTTCGTAATTTTTTGAATTTTTAGATAATGCTTTGGATGGCCGATAAAGGTACATCCAGTTGTTCAAAATAGTCTGATATTCCACTCCAAATTTTAGAACTTTACTAAGCGCCTTCTGAGCTCTTAGCTCAGTTCATTTTCATTTGCCATAGCCCAAAAATTTGTCAAGAAAAATTAGCCTTATTTTAATTAAAGTATCCATATCACAATTTCTGAAAAAAATTGTTTTCAAATTTATTTCAAATGAAAATACATGAATATTCTTCTTCACTGAATAATAGGAAAAGAACTTGTACGTTTATCAATTATTTAAAAAGTATAAATTATTTATATGTATTAGGATTAATGTTATCCATCTATTCTATTGTATAACTTATTTTAAAAATCGCAACAACACGATAATAAAGAACTTTTCAATTATATGATAACTGCAATCATCAAAGTTTTCAAAATGTTCATATAATTTTTACTCTTTGCTTCTTGAATTCGTTTTGCACTAGAGTTCTAACATGTGGGTTGCATCCTCCAAATAGGAAATGAATGATATGGGTGTGTATAATTTCAGTCGCAGGTGTACGTGGGTACATTTCCTTTTGCTAATATTGTACTGGAAAAGCAATAATAGAAACAAGCCCATTTCCGGACAATAATTTTCTACCACAAGTGTAACATTACGTAACATGTGACAGAAATTGATTTCTTAACATTATTTTACAGGGCGTTTTTGATTTTAGGTACTTCTAAGCCCGAATAGGTCCACTGACTTTGAAAACATAATTTAGAAATCATTTTCTAAAACATGGAACCTGTCCGATGGGCATGGAATATACCAGATGCAATTAGGTTACGATAGTTAGGTTTGCCTATCCTGTGCTATGGTGACTGGCGTCTCCAGGATTACACAGTTGGATTACTGGGGTAGAAAGCGGGAAACAAACGTTTGCACGTGCTCTTGCGCCCGTGCAGCTTAGCTACACGTACAGCCCAGCAGCCCGTTACCGATTCCCCAGTAGTCAACCGTTCACAACACACGCTGAGGCAAATGCCGGTACATCAGCACACGGTCTCTTCCGCTTCTCTTAACCGTTCTTTTACCTCACCGGCTCACGGTACTCAATACCAGTGATTTCACATCTGCTCGGCAATTCGCAAAGCTCGAAAGTTCGTCGCTGTACCTCCACAGCACACCACAACCGGTCAATGGTACACGAGCTCGCAAGA
Source organism: Orchestia grillus (assembly GCA_014899125.1). Taxonomy (NCBI): domain Eukaryota; kingdom Metazoa; phylum Arthropoda; class Malacostraca; order Amphipoda; family Talitridae; genus Orchestia; species Orchestia grillus. Next base: position 10,081 of record VOMN01032760.1, on the reverse strand, counting down.
GACCAAGCTAGTCACACGCTAGTTCCTACCTCTCTCGCAGCTGCTCCAACTGTCGTCGCCACGTGTCTGCCTCTGCGAAACAAGGAATTACTTCATGCTACGGAATTTCCTTAAACTCCGCCGAGCCACACCAGAGTTACAGAGGCTCTAGCTAGGCCTTTGGGACTTATATCTTTCGTGCCCACAATTAGCGCAGAGAATCCCGAACGGGAATACACCTATGTAAAGACTCCATGTTTATGAAGTCCAATCTAAATGGTCCGTTCTTTTCTCTCTCGCTGGATCACATTTCATGCGGGCAAGGAGTTTTAAACTGACTTAAGAATAGTCTACATGCCATTAAATGCTTATTCTTAACGTACGCAAGCCTATTCAAGTATAATTAATTCATTCATTGAAAGTATTGAGATTATAGAATATGAATAAAGTTTTAGCATTTTATGTCTAGTCATAAGCAAAATCTGTACATTCTGTAAAATCCTTGAAATAAATTTAATCACTTACAACGCGAGTGGAATTTGAATCTTCCGGATCTTCCTGTCGTTTAACAATCACCGTGACCAATATCTAGATAAAAACACTAAGATTCAGAATTTCCTCTGAACAATTCAAGAGTACTTTCCTTATTAATGGTAGAAAACAGGCTTTTATGCCGTTACAAGCTTTTATATCGTTATAATGAAAGCGAAATCGCAATCTGGTTTTTGGGTAGTAAAAGAAATATAAGTTCACTTCGATTTCTGGCCAAATGCTTATGATAGCCAGTTTTAGCGGGTATTTATTGTTTAAAGCCTTTATCACTTTTATTTGCCAAAGTTTTATGTATGAAATTGCAAATGAAGAATTGATTCAGACCAGACAGCTCAAGTAAGTGTTTATGAGTCATTTGTGTCAGCATTATGTATCAAATTTGTCGTCAATCTTAGCTCTTTTCTAGAATAAGCAGCATTTTGTTTTAGTTTTTGTATTCAGTGCAATGCTCCTAACCACAGTACATGTAGATATGGGTGAATTAATGTTGTGTATATTATTTTTACGCGCCTGCGTGAAATATATTTCCAACTGTGTTGGGAAATGAAACCCATTTCGAAAGTTTAATGCCCATATATACTTACTCTTCAATATTCAGGTTTTATGGATGCTAATCAGTAATTTAAATGCATTAGTTACCCCAATCTCACCATCACTTATTACAATGCACGGAAGATGTGCTGTCCGCTTGTTGGAACATAGTATATACTTGATTTTATTGATATCGGTGCGTATTTTAATGGCTATAACTCACATTGTAACGCTCCATTTATCTGTTTATATCGATTGAAGTGCTTAAGCGATTCCCACAGCACAAACATGTCATCTCAACAGACATATTTCGAGAATTTCTTTCGTTGAACGGCGGGCGCTTGGCTTCGTCCAATCTTTACTGGTAGCGGTCATATGCTACTGTATTATTACTTTACAATTCGATAAATTTAAGCACTCTCACTCTACGATTAGTGGTCTTGATTTCTGCCCCACCGTTTCATTTCAATTGTAAATCACTCCATGTGTAGAACATGTACCTGATTGAGACGCAATTGAGCACAAGCAAAACGTGCAGCGAGACGAGGCAGAACTGCCTCACTTGGCACTCTAGTGTGGCATTGGTCACGTTGCATGACGTGAGAAATGGTTTTCGAATCCGTTGAAGCACAAAGTTTTGATCAATTGTAAAGGATTTCAAAAGTCCTTTTTTATCCGAAAATTCTGACTACGATACACTTCATTTCAGGAACAAATAAACAATACATGTATGCGTAATACTCAGAATGTATTTAGAAATAGGATCTTCATTATTGTATCACAGAATACAGTAAAACATAGCCTAGAGTAGCTTGAGGACATCACAATCGCACATTGAAACATGAAAACAGGTTCCCAAAAATTTTCAGAGAAATTAATTAAGAATCCATAAGCCTTCCACAAAACATATGAATGAAAAAACAATACCAGCCCCGCAATAGTGAAAGTTACTTGAATTAAATGAAGGAATACTTTCGAACCATTAGGTTATGTATCGGTGCTAATGCAATATCGGAAACGTGGGCATGCGATACAAGGCGCGGTTTGTATATTGTGCACGCACCAATTAAGTTGCTTGGCGATATTCCGATCAATGGTACGCCAATTCACCAAGACCTCTGACGCGTACAAGACTACATTTTAGAGTGATAGCATATTACTGCTGAAGCTTAGACTACGTGGTGTAACTGAGGAACTTAATCCCATGCATAGAATAAAATATTACCAAGTATCGAGAAATACGAAGACAAAGAACATTAAAAGTAAATCAAGAGTCTTGTTGAAAAATGACCTATTTGAATTGCAGAATGTTACAGATATAATGAGGTTAGGACCAAAGGATAAGGTTGGGATATACGCTTGAGCACGAAAACTAAATGCGCTTGAATTTTCACGTTGCTTGAATTGCTATGGCAAGCCCAATGATTTATTAAATGCTTCATTTAAGTGTCAAGAGCCTAAAATTATGACACTAAATATTTTAACGAAAAAATGAAAGTCCAACGAAGTGCAGCAAGAACTTGGCAATATTTAGCGCCGCGACCCTCGCTTTCAATCACTGTAGCGCATTTGCGTCTACATGATTTCCTTAAATTTCGATTTTCATCTTGTGTAACTTTAGCCCATTTTCCACCGTTGATTTTTTATGTTTGGTATTTTACTTAACATGACATTTTGCCTCCTTAAAGCCTTTCAGAATTTTTTAATGGGCTTCTAGTCGAGACTTCAAATTGGCGATTCCTTCATAGTTCGGATAGTTCATAACCTGCTTTGCTCTGAGGCGGCAAGTATTATCAAACACCATGGGTCAGCGACCTATGATTCACTAGCCAAATCTGACCCTCTGTGCAGTACCTGGTTCACATGTGAATCTTAGTATGGTTTTACATATTTTGTTTTCAGCGGTGTATTAATGATAAATGACTCTCACGGAAACAAAAAATACTTTACTTTCACAGCTCTCACAAAAAACGGTTGCCGATCCTAGTCCAACACGAGCCGATTTTACCACAAAATTTTCATAAAATCGGTACAACAAATTATTACAAATTCTTGTACATATAGTTATTAATTTATGAGGTACGCGCAAAACAGGTGAAAAACAGTTACGCCATATTTCTGCCAAGCTACACTATCTTATCGGACACTTGGAACTCAACATTTCGTCAGTTTGTCTGTTTACTTCATGTTTTTCAATTGCTCGAATCACTACTTATGGTACTTATGATTCGCCGAGTAACGCCTTCAATCGCTGTTTTCGAAATACATTGCATTGATGACGGCAAGAGTATATTTTGCCGAAAACCTAGCCCCCCAAAAATACTCTTCGAGTGTTCCAAAAATAAAATTCTCGACAATGTTTTAACTATGTTTATTACCTTTGATAAAAACTGTTTCTGCGTTGATTAAAGGTGCTATACTATGAAAGCCATATGTAAGGTAAGAGCACACACGTTGAATTTTTGACCGAACGAATTTATCGAAGAAAATTTATTTTCAAGTTTGGGTGACACACATAGGCAATCGGATATTTTGAGCATATCCGAGTTACTTCGCTACTGGATGGCGTTCACGTAAGCTTTGGTAACGGAACTTGGGCAGTCATGGTGACAGGCTGATGACGTCACATATCAGGGTAACAGTTGACATTACAGTGAATGGTTGTGTAATTTTTATAAAAAAATAATTATTAACGCTGCACAAGCATGTATTAAAACCTATATTTACCAAGATTTTGGAGATATACTTCATTCGTAGCATTGAGGTATTTTCTCATTTTTAACTAGCTCTGAACCCATTTCTACCAATATTAAAATAATATGAGGAACAGCATCAATCAAAGATGATGGCTTGTGTCTCAATAGGTTAATAAGCTTCATGATGATGATCATAATTTTTGCCACTGATCAGTTAAATCTTCAAAAAAAAACTACAGTTTCCATTTTTAGACTCGGAAAGAAAATGAAAATCTTAAATATTATAGAATCGGCAAATTTTTAGGTATCGATACCTATATTGCAAAATTTTGGGAATTGATACATTACTTAACTGAATCATAAGTATATTTAGAAATATTGGCTTTCCAATTGTTTTGCAAAAATATCGAACGTTTGCCGCTCAGTCTCATCAGAGGCGTTCAACAAAGCGTTTCGACAGCGGCAAACACCAACACGAAAACGAGGTGTGATCAAATGGATGAAAGAAACAGGAGCTGCACTGAGAATACTCGTCCAAATATTATATGAAATATTCGAGCAATACTAGTAAAAAAGGACTTTATTGTAAAAAGCTCAACCAAAAACTTGCGTTCCTAATCTTTACTACAAATTGGTAAGAGACGCGTAGACTTGACTGTCCTTGCGACGCAACAAACAATTCCTGACATGGTGCGGAAGCCACAGGGTAATTCCAACTACCTACGCTGACGTAGAAGCGTGACATTAAGCTGACACACAGGGTGCGGCAGAACCGACTCAGTTGAAGAATCAACCTCGCAAAGAGTGAGAAGTCGGGTCGGCCACACCCTGTCTTCTTTTATTTCTTACATGACAATGAAAGTCTGCCTGGTATGGTAAGTGACAGTACGGTAATGTTAAAGATCTGGTTAGTCTTTACTCCATCTCCATCGAACACTATGCGAAGGCATGCAAATTATTATTATTTAAGAGTTTCTATTTTATGACTAGTTCTATAGACAATGATTCATCACTTGGTAGAGATGACTTATATACATCTGTACACAGACACCTTTCGAACGGCCAAACCCTGAGCGTGTGGAAATGAAGGCGAGTGTTGGGGCTAGGCGCGACGAGGGAGCCGAGTTCACTGCTCCTGCTGCGAGAAGACGATGTGCCGCAGCAGCGTCTCGTGGCACAGCGCCACGTCCTTCTCTGTTTCTACAACTTTCTCGACTTCGTGTTCACTTCGACACACCTGAAACGCGCACACACATTTACATTCATTTCAACACATGGCAAGGCCAGATGTTGAGCCACATAATGTGACTCACACAACGTAAATCTTGCTTCCGGCATAAAATTGCCATTTCCTAATTCTTATTGCAAAACAAATAGAAAAGGCCCATTATTCCTAAGCAGATTTTCTTTTGTTTTATGCTCCAATTATATTTATTACTGGTAATAAATATTGATAGCAAATGTAAAAATTAATTGGCCTGACTACAAAAAGTGAAGGTTTAGCTTTAAAATTATTATTTTTTCACTTTACTTGGTCACAATGGACTAGAAAATTACGGTTTTAACCCAGAAACAAGACAAAAACGTTATTGTTACAGTGTTATTAGTATATCGGCCTATATTTGTTTGAAAACATATCTTCTTCTAAAAAACTACACACAGAAAATTAGAGTTCCAGATAAACACCGCGTTTGAAGTGTACGTTCCACGTTCTCAGAAGCCAACGACATGAGAGCAACAACTGGAGGTAGCAGTGAGTGGACCACAAGCACAAGGTGCATTAGAAATCCCATTCGCAAGGCGAACCAGATTTTCTCGACATACAGCAAAAAACCCATTCATATACTCAAAGATGGGAGCGAAAAACATGGCACATGAGGGTGTTAAGAAGGTATTTTGTATTTTCAACGTTCTTTAAAACCAACACAGTTAGATGTGCACCTGCCAACTGCAAGTCAAGAGTACAAATCGGAACACAAAAAAATGGCTCCCATTTTGAAGCTAAAATTTCAGTTTTGACATTCAACTTCTTAAAATAATTATAACTCATTCTTTTACAATGCATTCCTTCAATTTACAGTTGAATATGTTGTACTAAGTTGATCCAATAAGGAATTCAAATAAATAAAAACTTCATCAACATCATGTAGTAAGGTAATCAATCTCATTCAACAGTTTTAGTTCAGCACAATCATCATAATTATAATCAGGGTACAACTACAATTTTCTTATCTATTTATGCAGCATTCGCGAAGAATTTCAGCAGAGGCTAAATTCGACGGACGCCATTTTTTGCACAATCATGATTTAGCTCATTGCAGCACAGACAGGGGCGGCATGAAGACTGCGAGAAAAGGTAAAGAAGCAAGACGGAAGTCGAAATACATTGGGAGAATAAGAAGGAGAAACAAAGAAATTAGAGGTCTTCAAGCTATAAAATAAAACCAAATTTGGCTCCATTTACAGAGTTAGTAACAAATGGATAAGGATGCCTGCAAGCCTAACTACCTAAAGTTGTTCTTCAAGTTTATTTTCTTGATTGCTTAGCCTTCACGCAAAGGTATCAACGCTGCTTGTAATCCTAGCCTAGCCTACCAGGCAATGAATGGCATCAAAGCTATCTCTGGTCCAAGCCTAGCCTACCCGGTATTCATATCAAAGCTACTTCTGGTTCTAGCCTAGCCTACCAGGTAATGAATGGTATCAAAGCTACCTCTGGTCCAAGACTAGCCTACCCGGTATTCGTAACAAAGTTACTTCTGGTCCTAGCCTAGCTTACCAGGCAATGGTATCAAAGCTACTTCTGGTCCTAGCTTGGTCTAATAAACAATAGTATCAAAGGTGCTACAATTTCTGCCTAAAGAGGCCAAAACAGCTAACTCGGACAAAGATTTCAAGGAATTTTTAGTCATGAATTTAGTTTCCTGTATCACAAGTTCAACCACATGTAAAAAAAAGCTGTGTTAAAATATGTATTCCAAAATTCTATAATTTCACTCTCAAGAAAATCAGGTCATTTTTTTGAGGTAACTTTACTGAAACAAATTTCATAGAATTCATGGAATCATAAATTTATATTTACAGAGACAAACTACATATTTTAACATGAAAAAATTATAGGCATGTATTGAAAAATATGAACATGAGAAATACATTTTTCCAAGTGAATTTGTTAGGTGACACTTGCCAATAAGTTAAATCATCAGATATAACGTTCGCACTTCGGTTGGACGATGTTCTTGTTCCCTTTGCTTTGAGGAAGTTCCTTAGTTTAATAATGGGCTAATACGTCTCCCCACTAGGTAATGATCAAATATACTAAAGAGTTGAGTAGCATAAGTTTTGAACAATGTTCAAGAGAAGCTGGAGCCGTTATTCATGTAAAACATGTTCCAGCTACCAGTATTTATAGCGAGGTTAGGACAGATAATTTCTTCCTGTTCACTATTTTGCTTTTCACACACATATTAACTACATAACTTACATCACGAAATATAATGTGCCAATAATCATCTGCCTCCTGAAACTTGGAGATTACAGTGTATGGAAAGGCATTTTACGGAAAAACTTATCAATACCCTGCAATATATTTCGAATTAACCTAACATGTCATTTTTTGCACACGTTAATGACTGACCATTTCAGTCCCAATATTTAATGCTATCTTAAAGAGGTTTGTAGAATGAGAAAATAAATTTTGATACCGAGATAATATGCTCTCATGCGGTATTTGAATTAATATTATTTTATTCGATTTTACCCGCGCTGTCCAAGACTACCACGATATAACAACGATTTTCCTTATCAAAATTTCTTTCTTTCCCGAGTTTAGAGGCCCCTAGCCACATGGAATATGATCTCATGGGAAAAGGGAGGGAACAGAAAAAACTATTTAGAACGGTCAACAGAAAACTTGAAATTAATGCATAGCTATCTGTACAGGATTACCTGCATATAGAAACCACAATTTACGAAGGAAGAGGAAGAAAAGATCAAGAATGGTTAGCGATGAGGCTTGAAATGAAAGGACGTAAAATGGGCACGAATGATAGAAGTCCCTAAAGCCTAGTTAGAGGTGAGGAACATAACGGTGCGCTCTTGGGGCCACCAGTCTCCATGGTACATGAGAAACAAGCAAACTAACCTAGCCCTACTGCCTATGGTTTATGCTATGGTCCCTGAGGGTTCTCATGAGGTATTTGTTGAACAAAATCTTATTCTTGATTAATCAGTAAACGAATGAAACTATGATAAGAAAGTCTAGGCTTAATTATAAACAAGTTAATTCATAAAAGACGAAATACATGTTACTTGGCGTAAAACCTTGACAGAGTAATGAAGAAGTGGTATTTGAATGGTTTTCATATAGTAAAATATAGTTTTGTGAATAATGCCGATTACCCAAAAATTTTGTTTTAAAACTAAAGATATTACTCTATCAGTAATACTACCCTAAACTGTTATATTTTATAAGAAAGTGGAAGAACAGCGCAAGTTGATCCAAGCTTCCCCCTCGCACTAAGCGGAGACCAGGAAGGCCGACGTCTCACCTCAAACTTGATCCACTGGTAGTTCTGGCACTTGCGGGCACCCGGACATGCTTGCAGCACGTTCTGAACGCTCGGGTGGGACAGGCCGAAAAATCGCAGCCCAATGTCATTAATGGACGATAATTCCACACTGCCAAAGAGAATGGTTATCGAGTAAATGAAACAGTACTACAATGAAGAAAAAAAACGATATTGTGTGTGTACGAGTGGATCTCAAGTGTGTCAAAGGTTTATGACTTTACTCAACACGAGGCCAGAGTATAAAATAGGGGAATTTCTTTTATAAAGGCCAGCACAAGTAGGGACAGAATTGAAAAATTACTTGTAAAAGTTCAATGATGTGCGACACATACAATTAAAATACCAAACCTGATACAATCATGAGCACCTCGGCTAAACTAAAACCCACTATTAGAGCAATAGCCGTCATGTATTTATATATACACTGGACTACTCGTAATCCCTTGGTCACTTTTAAGGTATAGCTCGAACCTCAAATTATTTCTCTTTATGCCCTGACAAATACCCAAACCAAAGGAAAATAATTGATTTCATTTAGTCTCAACGAACCATAACCATGATCCGATGGAAGAACCCATGATTAACTATCTAGATATGAGGTTTGAATTTCTGCTCTACGATAATACTGAGGAGTGTGCACGACTTCAAGTAAGATGATCAGAATCCCACTATAGAGTACGTTCCAAAAACAAAAATACCCATTGTCATTATTAAATTTTTCTAAATAAATGTTATGAATTTCATTTAATTATGATTATTTAAATCGTCTTCAATAACCATTTTAGTTACAGTAGTCAAAAACAAGTTTGCACAAAGAAGCTAAATAATTATTACACAGATATGAATAAAACAAAGTTGTAATAAATATTCATTCTTTGATAAAACACACATTTAAAATCAAGAAACTGAAACTAATTTCCATTCTCTACAATTATCTCAATTATCCTCTTCCTCCAACCAGGCCTCCATCCCTATCACTGCTAATCTCGGCTTTTGTTCTCATTCTTCTCATTCCCCTTTTGATACGATCTGGTTTAGCCTTCCAGTTGCCAACTTCAATTATGATGCGCCTTTGTAAGCCATCCAAATTTATTGGAAGTGTTCCATACACTTTGTTCTAAATTTCCCCATAAGAAATAAGCAAATGGTGTTAAGTCATTCAACTTCTTCGTGCAAACATGTTTTTGACAGCGGACATTAAATGGTGAAAAAATTCGATTAATTGGTGATAATCAAAATAAATTTATAACATTTATTTCGAAAGATTTAATAATGAAAATGGTCTTTAGAGAACAAAAATACATTAATTAATTTTTGAATTTTAGTAATTTGAAAATGCGTATACTTTTTTGAGACATCTACTGTAGAATAATAGCCCAATGTTACTTTCTTGGTCCTTCCGCTCGTCTGTCCGTCCGACGGTTTAGATCGAAGAAAATTACCTGGTTCGTATTTATACACTAACTAGAGAACCCGTGACGCGTTGGGTCAAATAAAATTTATTTAAATCAAACCGTATCCAGAAATATATCCACTGTAGTTAAGTCGGTATCCACAATACAGGATTAATCGAAGAGTATAAATTTCGAATACTTCAGAGCCGACAGACAAACGATTCTGCCCTCTTTTTCATTCCCGTATTCATTTTACTAACTTGCCCGACTTAAATTCCTTTCTTTTACATGACCAAAAGTGTATGTTTTCTCAGCTGCGCACGGTTTCAAGCAAGCAAACAAGCAAGACGACCAGAGT
>VOMN01032756.1:0-45012 GCA_014899125.1 Orchestia grillus | reverse complement strand
TTTATGTTTTGCCCAAGACTGCTGCGCGCTAACTGCAGTGCGAGGCAGTGCATCAAAAAATATCGAAAAAAATTAAGAGGTGCATTCGAATTTAAGCTTACCAGCTCAAATGAACTGATCATGCCTAAAGTTTGACATGAATAAGCGCCAACGCGAACGTGTCGTTGAATGCGACATTAAGTGTATGAGCTCAGCTATGAGTAGGTCATCTCCACTCAAAACAAAATGAGCTGTCGAAACTTTCCCGTCAGGTGGTCTTGCGGGACTGAGTTTGGCTGATCACATAAAAAAATTAAACCCGTTGGCCTTCAGTTTTCTTCGCTTGAAGCTGACCATGGGTTTCCCAGCGTGCGCACCCGCGGAACTCTGCGATGTCTGTGTTCAGCATAAATTATATATATTATTTGTCCTCGCCAGCACTCAGTTTAATTGCAAAACATTTTTTATGAGGGGCCCAAGAAAGAATAATGTAATCCGAGTTGGGGTTGTTTAATAGCATCCAGGTCCAAAAAGTGATGTACAGTTGACTATATGCACAATAGAGGGCAAAAAAACAACGGGACTTCCAGGGTCATAGGTAAGAATTATCTGGCAAAAAAAAACCTTTATTAATTCCAACACGTTTCATCGTTGGGTTTTAAATGCCTTACAACTACTGGTGTGGTGGGGGATGTGGAGAATGTGTGGTTTAAACTTCGTTTTCCAAGGTAAGTGCTCTACAGTCTCATGAAAAGCCTCATCTAAGCCGAGGCTCGAACCCTGGTCCCTGGCAAGGAGAGTTACGAAAATTTCTCGAGTTTCTAAGCAATGTGGCCTAAATACAATCGTACCTAGTGATCAAAAAATATGATCCGTAGGCAGCTGTGGTAAAAATACGTGTGTGTGCATGTGTGAGTGTTTGTGTGTGTGTGAGTCTATGGATGTGAACGTTCGTGTTGTGTTGTTGTTTGTTATTATCGGTGCGTGTGCATTCAAATGGTTCGCCAGCGTGTGTCTTTGCTCCTGTGTGTGTGTTCAAGTGTGTGTATATATTAATCCATACGTGTGTTATAGTGTGTACGGTTATGTGTGTGTGCGTGCGCGTGTGTGACTGTTGTGTATATGTGCGTGTGTATGATCATGTACGTGTGCATTCAAATTGTTCGCGTGTACGTTCATGACCATATGAGTGCTTGCACACACGCACATACGTCTACACATGTACGTCCACACACATGCACGTCCACACACATGTACGTCCACACACATGCACGTCCACACACATGTACGTACACACACATGCACGTCCACGCACATGTACGTCCACACACATGTAGGTCCACACACATGTACGTCCACACACATGTACGTCCACATGCATGCACGTCCACATGCATGCACGTCCACATGCATGCACGTCCACATGCATGCACGTCCACGTGCATGCACGTCCACATGCATGCACGTCCACACGCATGTACGTCCATGCACACAAGAACAGACATGGCAATTCGAGCGTAACCTCCTCACGCCTGCGTTGAAGAGTAGTTTTTGCAGCCTTGATCCTGTGTTTTTTTTTTCCAACGGCCAAAAAATTGAAGTATTTATGCTGCTCCTGGAACGTACGAGGCCAAAATCATGCATTAATTTCTTCCGAGTCGCTACAGCCCATAGCAAGCAGCTGAACACACGTGGGCACTTATGAATAAACTAGTACAGGCTCCCCGCCAAAAATGGAAGCCAAAATTAATGATGATATATTCTTGAGAAATAATGTTATTTTCAGTATCACTGATACGGACTGCCTTTTCTGATAGTCTCACTATTTGATGTACGACAGACCGGCGGACAGACAGGCGTGAGCCACCGTTCACAGAATTATGTTGTCGAGCTGGAGTAGCCACGGTGCAGTCTGCGTAGCTACACTTAAATTGATGTTGGAACAATTTACATGATTATGATGACCTTGTCATCGCTTCACAGTGTATTTTTTTACCTCGTCCAGCACATTATAAGTCGTAGTTCGAGGTCTCATCGTGAATTGCGTATGTGATATACTGATATTAGCGTGGCATTCTTGAAGGTTTAAAACACGATTGCTACCAAATAACGGGTGAGATGGATTTCGAAATAAACGATGTTTTGTCTTTTTAACGAGCGATCAAAATATCAACAGCGGCAAAAAACTCGTACTTTCGAATTGCTTGTATGCGGAATTGGTGGTAGTGGAAGAAGCAGCTGTAGCAACAGTATTCATTGGGGAAATTGTAGTCGTGTGGCAATAGTAGTCGATGTAGTAGTAAAAGTAGTAGTGGTCGAAATAATAGCAGTAATAGTAGTAGTAGTGGTTGTAGTAGTAATATAAGTAGTATTAGTAGTACGAAAAATGATATCAACTTGTATTATTAATAGGTAATAGTAGTAGAAGCATTAGTATCAGGAATAGAAGTAGTACCTACACAGAGGTTACCGTGGCAGCAAGGTTAGCAGGAGGCCGCAACGAGGAATGTTTCCTCTCATGACCAACATTTTCATTCACAAACTTACTATTCCTTCATGGTCCTCCAAAAATATTCATCACTGTGCTGTCACGAAAGAAATGTAGCCTCGGAATGAAGTATTTTGAGATCCCTTTGAACGCCGGGATTTTGGAATATTTTCAATCACTCAATAATCTTCATGTACGCACGAGAGTAATGTTTTTCAACTACTTCATTGCTGAAGTGAATGACGCTGATTTTAAATTCAACATACAGGCAGTTTCATCACGAGTGATCTGCCGCTTGGTATAAAATGTTTAATAATATTTTTGTCATGTGATTCGTAGCGAGGATTTTATTTTCGCTTCGCAGCGATGTTTCCAATTGTAAATCTCAATAGAAGCACTCAGAAAAACTCACGCACAAGAAAAAAGTTCGGCTTATCATTTGAATATCTACAAGCGCTCCTGAATTTCGTCGGTAAAACTTCTGTGTATGAGTAACAGAATTGAATCATATTGCCAATGAAAATTATGATTTTTTTCAACGTTTGACGTGCTCCCCACAGCAGCGTGCCTTCTCGACAGTGGATTACGGTCACGCTCGGAAAAACACGCGTGTTAAGAGAAGTAATGGAAACATCAGTACAATAACCGTAGATTTTATTCAAAGAATTTTTTTAAAGGGAGACTTTTTCAGGCAAATTTTTTGTAAAAACTAAGTTTAAGAAATGTAGTTTTGCATAATCTAATACATGTAAACTATCATACGCATGATGAAATAGTGTCATATAATTCAACGTAATAAATTTAGGCTGCAGCTTTACAGTCTTAGTTTTCTAGCCGTAGTTTCAGCAGAGGAGCTCAAGAGCCAGAGGGCATGAGTTGCACTTCAGCTGCAATGGGAATTTTACAATTGAGAGAATTCACTACTACACGTGTTATATCATGTAAACATATTAAAGACATGGCTTTCTTATACGGCTGCAATGGACATTTTATTTTTATATATAGCTACTTACGGGCTCGAGTGAGTTTTGTGACGTCTCCGTGGGCTCCATGGTGTAGTGGTGAGCGTGATGGCNGAAGTTTAAACCACATATTCCTCACATCCCCCACCACACCAGTCGTTGTGAGGCATTTAAAACCCAACGGTAAAACGTGTTGGAATAAATCAAGATTTTTTTGGGGGGGCATCATACCGGACCATATGCTCAGTGTACGCATGCACGTAAATCATTTAACGCACGCATCTTTAACGTGCGCAAGACTAATCAAGTATAGAACTTTTTGAGTGGAGAAAATTTTATTTTAAATCAGGAATTTAATAATGCCCAATCAATGGCTATGTACTATGTATTTTATAATATACTCCGAATTCATTTACTGACATTCTGTATAATGTGAAGAGTATTTCAGCAGTCCTTTAGGACATGAGAGTACAATTGATCAAGTAATGTTTTCAGTGTCTTGAAAAGAAACACGATTCAAGATTCGTTTTGAACGCTATGAGTGTACTTACCTCACGACCGGCAGAAAGTAGTGAGCTCCGAGTTTTAACACCAATGTAATGAAAACTAAATTGCGGTCTGTTTTTTGGAATAGTTGGAAGCATTGATTTACTTCGATTCCTAATCAAATATTCATGATTGCTAGTTTGATCAGAAACTAATTGCTTCAAGATTTTACCACCTTCATTACTCAAAGATTTTCACATGAATTTACAGATGGAATATTGGTACAGATCTGGAAGCTCAAAAAACTGCAAACATTGATGTGGGAATAATTATACATAATTAAGAAAACGAGAATCCTAGAGTTTTAAACTTGACGTGATAGAGAAAAACTGAAACCAGTTTTGGATTCAGCACCAAAAAATTACTGATTAACAACTGCCAAACCTAACTCAACAAGAAAGTGTGTTCCTTAGTGTTATACATCGTGTTCGTGTTGTGTTCGTGGCGGCACCCCAGTGTGGCCCGGGCGTGAAGGCCCAAGCAGCTCAAAGGTATCCAAGGTGTTCGATTGATTGGTTAGAAAGTTAAAATCATAGTTAGAAGTTTCAGTGCGATTCCCATACTTAATTTTAAGGTTGTAGTCTTAGTGTCTGAAAACCTAAATCATCACAAGGGTTGTACGTGATGTGAGACACATGTTTTCATAAATGATACTTTGCCTTCTCTCCTCACATTTCTCACTGCGTGAGTAACACGTCAACTATATTGGAGAGTGTTTTCGAAACAAGCACTCCGTGTACATACTTGTATATTTCAAACGTTCCACAGCCGTAAAATGAGTGTTAATAATAACAAATGAACGATGTGTGACCTCATTACGGACACGCTGGATGAGCTCGATACATGCCACAACAGCACCTTTGAATTCATGTACTGTAATTTTGCCACACAACAAAGCAGCACGTGATGAATTTCTGAATTTTTCACCCTTTCGATTTCTTGTAAAGAAATATACAGAGCTCGGTGATCCGCTTCTTTCGTCCGCTACTTGCGTATTCTTTAAATGGTAGTGGAGTAGCAATAGAAGTTGCTCACAATCAAAAGTTGTGGAGTTGCTGGTAGCGGTCTCAAAAAGGCTAAGAACGCTACCGTCACCGACAGCCGTATAGTTAAAACCTTTATTAATTCCAACACGTGCATCTCACCAAAATATAACTTGCGGCGTGTCACAGTGAGCGCTTCTCGGGCACCAGAAGGAAATAGTCGTGGTGACGGCTTCCCAAACTAACTTTTCTATTATTTGTTACCATATCAGAACCTTTCTACAACCACTCTGAAGAGTAGGCCAGACAGAAGCTGCGTGCGCGGCCCCAGAGTGAGTGCTCATTAGTCTACTTCAGCTTTTCGTATTTTGTTTGTAGCTACAACCCTTGACAATGGCTCCCAAGGATATCTTAACTTCTTGGCAGTGAAAAACGATTTCTTTGATCGCCATTCAGTACCGCTACGAGTACATATATACAATGAGTAGTGTAAGCGGAGTTTCGCCTAGTAGCTTTGTTATTCAAAAAAATAGTTCTAGTAGCAATATTGATATCAATTAGCCAAGGTAGTGGAGCCGGTTTCGAAAATTTGGTGGGGGTGGAAATGAATACGTTCGAGTTATTATAGCGCTGTTGGCTATGGTTCTGGCAAGGTGTTGTAGGAATTTCAAATTTTCTACTTGTGTGTTAACAGTTGGGATAACATGTGCACTTATCTTTTACATAAGATGGCACTTCCATGCTTACGTGAGTGTTTTTATGTTGATATCACTCCATGTGTGCGATGGCTTTCGTGATGAGAATCTGCAAGTGATAATGATGATATGATACCACTATATGTGTGGGATGACAATTCTTATGATGATGCTACTATGTGTATGTGATGGTATTTGTGATGGGGGTCCGTACGTGATAACACGGGCCTCATGCAGGCAGGTTTGCTGACAGCTAATCTTACAGTAGATCAAAACAAAAAATATCATCAATTGGCATATGTTTTTTGTTGACGTTCAGAGATTGCTGATATGGTGCAATCGAAGTGATAAAGCGGGAGGTAATTGTGGCATCCAGAGAAACTTGGGTTTAATATGTTTTTCGCTCATGTAACTTCGCCTGAAAAAACAGTACAGTATCGACTGTATCAGTATAGCATCTGATACATGTTAACACACCTACTATTATATATGACGTGTCAACATAGTATTTGATGAATCAATATAGTATCGGATCTATTAATATAGTACGTAATGTGTCAACATAGCATGTGAGGTATAAACATGGTATCTGACAATTGTCCATAACTGAAAGACGTGGTAAATTAACAAAATATGTGACTTTTCAACGTACTATGTAGATTTTCAACACAATATATGAAGCATCAACGCAGTATGTGATGTATCAACTTAGCATGTGAAATACACTGGGGAACACTCATTTTGTTGCATTAAGAGAAAGACCTTTNTTCAGAATCCGTTAAAACATCCAATGCAACTCAAAGCTTCTGAAAAAATGTTCCCCAGTGATATCGACACAACGCTGCCTGTTTGATGCTTTGTTCTAAAATCTTCATTTCCTGTCATGTATGTAAAACGAAACGTATGTAAAACGAAACGTATGTAAAACGAATCGTATGTAAAACGAATCGTATGTAAAACGAATCGTATGTAAAACGAAACTTCTCCCTAATCATTAAGTCGCAAATGAACCTGGAATTTCTATTTTTTGACCGCGAAAAAAAAACATCTCGGTCCGCAAGTGCAGAGTTTGTTGGGAGTCTCAGCGCCCGACGTCATTGCTCTCCGCTCCTATAATAATTTTCAGCGTACCTCTTATCAGTCACCGTCCGTGGTCGAGCGCGTGGGATTGTCTGGAAACACCTGGCTAGACATCTTACTTTTCTAGACTGAACAACACCATTCATAAGACATAAGTGTTACTTGCACTTAGTTCTTTTTTAGAACGTTCGTTGAGAACCTTTATTAATTCCAAGTTGTTTTACCGTTGGGTTTTCAATGCCTTACAACTACTGGCGTGGTGAGGGATGCGAGGAATGTGGGGTTAAAGCTTCCTTTTCCAAGGGAATTACTCCTTGGTTACGATACCTTGTCTGAACCGGGATTCGTACCATAAACGTCCCCACAGAACAAAAAGGAAATAGAAAAACACAATAGGATACCGTTTCGCTTTGGCTATAATAATTGTTGGTTTACTGGGGTTTCCATGTCATCGAAAATGACGATAAAACTCACGTGAAATAATAAAATTTTCTGTATCACTAATAGCGATTGCCTTCTCAAGCTAATTTGAATACCCACCCGAGAATCCAGACCCGTGAATTTCCACCTATTGAATTCCTTCAGTGCGTAAGTAAATGGTTCCACCCAAAAAATAAAATACTCATGGGCGTATTATACAAGGATCGATTTTCCTGGTGACTTCTGAGAAGTTGAACCTATTTTTGTACAGCAATCACGCGCGTCCTTGCCTGACTGTCGTGCTGAGAACTCACATGTGTGGGACTCTAGCACAGTCTCCCCACAGATTCGCGGTCACGTGAGCAAGAGCCAATCACGGCATCCACACTAACCAATCACATGTCGAAGAGACCTGCAGTGACGCCGGTTGCCAGCCTCATGACCAGATATTGTATTACCAATGGAATAAATACCCCTGTATACGCACGAGTCGCCCAGATGATTTCCTACGTCAACAAGAGGGTTGTTGCCACCCGTGACAAATGCATAGAAACTCCTGCAAGTTGAACTGAGTTCAATGTCAGCTACCTAATGTCAAGTCCAAAAAACTATCAATCATGCGAAAATGTTTCTAGTTTTTTGCAAACTTCTTACTCTGAAAAAGAAGGTCTTATCAAGAGATGTCATGTAATGTATAATTATTGTAGATATGAGTTTACATTTTACTCCCGTTGCTTGTAAGTCGTATCTCTCCTTGGCTTTTTTTTGCGTATTATGTAATGAAATTAAACTCCATGCAAAACATGCGGTGTATCATTAGATAAATGTAAACAGATAAAATATTATATAATATGATGCACTTAAACGGCCAATAAAATTAAACATGAAAGAAGTAGATAATGCACGGTTATTCGTTTTGTTTTATTTTAAGAAATCGTTAAAACTAATCACACGAACATAAAAAATTTATATACTTTATTTACAAAACCTTACTTTGATCATTAATGAAATCTCAAAGGCTTAATTGGATAATTTTTGGACGGAACTGAGCAGCTTCCCTTATAAAATGCAAAAATTCTAGCGCGTGCACGACGATTGCAAAAATTCGGTTTTTGAAATCATATACAGAATGACACAAAAGTGATGAAACAAATATCTTTATTATAAGTGTCCAGCAAATAAATTAGATAATATGAAATTTGTTTTAACAGGCGCACGATACTACTAAGATAGCACGTGTAAAGTTTCATACAAAAAATCCTCCTCTCCTCTTTACCACCTTCTTCCACCTCTCCAGAATTGTCTCCACTGATGCACGCACCGCATCCATAGGTAATTCGGCCGTTTCGCTGCAGTGATCGTTTTAACGTTTCCACTGCTGAGCGTGGCTTCTTACACACAATAATTTTCACAACTTGCTACTCCCAAAAGTCGATCGATTCAGATCAGGGCTCGATGGAGATCATTCTTTTTTGGTCAAGAAAACTGGAACGTTGTCCCTGAGCAATCCTTGTACTCGTTGGAAGTGTTAGGGGGCGGGAACTCTATCTGGTTGGAAAAAAATTGACCTCCTTGGAACATAATTTCATTAAGGTTCTTCACTACTAGCACCAGAATATGTTCTTCGAAAGTTTTAGTGTCTATTTGACTCCTGGTACAAAAAAACGAAGTTTTCTCTTTTGCAAACACTTCTACCCAGACCACTACAGGGGAAGGTTTTCAGCTCTGTGGACGTTCCTGATGTTTTCAGGAATTACCGAGACACTTCGAGTAAGAACTTTATCATTTTGAAGGTTGAAAGCTTGTTGAATGGCCAATATTTTCTCACCGGTGAGTACAACAAATTCAAGACCATGAGCTTCTAGTTGAGGCATCAACGCAACTTCTTTTGAATCGTTTATACCTTGAGACATTCGGAAGGGAATGGATGTTTCTCAATTTCAGAGGAGATAATCGTTAGCCTTTTTCCACCCTACGATGAACATATTCTCTCGATACACCGAGTTCTTTAGCCATTTTCCTTATGGACCTTTGGGGATTTTTTCAACTTTTGAGGTAAACTTCTTGGTTTTCTAGATCATTGCAATTCTTGGACGGCCCATTCTGGTGCGATCTTTTACGTTACCGGTCTCTCTATACCGTTGGATGATGCAGTATAAGGAACTACATCCTGTTTTTGAAAATTCGAGCGTTTTCAAGTTTCTAGTTGCAAATTTTCCTGCCCGGTGAAGTTGAAAGGTAACAGACCGTTGTGTAAGTACGCATTCAACAATAAATGTGGATGAAAAGATGCTTTTTTTTAAATAAATTACACCATTTGGAAAATTTATTTCAAGTACAAAAAGGTTGCACGTATAGAGTTTCGAATCACAAGTTAAAAAAAATAGATCCCGATTTTCGGGACACTGAATATGGAAAAGAACTCATTTAGAAACATTAGAAGCAGGTTTTTTGAGTAGATCGTATTATTTCAATTGGTGAAATAGGAGTCGAAGCTGGAAATGTTACATTCACATTTATTTATCTTAATACATACAAGCATATGTGCATTCTAAAATGTGAGAAAATGGAGTATGAATTGCTGAACTGTGGATCATTGTTGCTAGTTGCTGTAGATAGGCAGATTTATTGGTTGATTTTTTGGTTATAGAGGAAATATAGATAGATTTGGAGCTCGAGAGGAAAAACCAATATAGAGCAGATTTATATGACGCGTGCAAATAAGTTAGAAAGGGAAACTGAAGGTCATGAAGATAAGATTTTAGATGTTGAAAAGTCATCTGCAGTAAAAGTTAAGGCATAAATGCTTAACGGAATAGTGAAATGGACTAAGTTAGCATAAACTTACATTTTTCATACTCAGTTTATATATACGGCATAGTACAAAAAACTCAAAATTAAAAATATATTCTTGTTCATACTTACATTATGCGTATGAAAAAATGACTTCTTTTTTATTTTAGTATAGTCCTGAGAATTTTTTATGAGGTGGTGCTCTTGAGGATCCAATCAGTGTGTATGATGTGTGATTACTAGAGCTACTTTATTGGCCGTAATAAAGGCCCCGATAGATGTTAACCCTTAACGCAAGTTCAAGTTCATATGTGATTACAATTTTACTATTCCAAGTTTACTGACATATTTTCACAGTATATTATAGTACAGTTAAGTGTTAAAGTTAAAGCTATTGTGGGAGTATTCAATGTTTTGGTTGTGCTCAAAAAATAAATATGCATGGGAAGGTGCTTCATAATCTATTTCTTTACACTGTCACTTACCTTAAAGACTCTATCGAGTCATTTTCACTGATAGAGACGTTAAGTGGTGGGTATATCCTCGAGTGATAGGGAAAAACCGTATGATGTGACTCTCACACGCCATCAAGCAGTCCTATTGTTTCATATACTGTATAACCTAGCGAAAGAAGCAAATGACCCAACCGCTCTGAGACTGTCAGTTCAGACGCTTTGACAGCACTCACATGCCGGACTGCACTTGCGCGGATCGTACGTCTTGGATGGTGGCTCCGAAGTTGATAGTAAATTGTTATTGATGTCACTTTGCGTTTCGTCATTGTAAACATTGTCGAGTAACGTTTTGATTTGACTTAACAAAGTAACTAAAGAGTTCCATACGGGAGTGAAGGAACTTATCTTACATCCATTAACAAACAACGTAAGAGAAGGTGAGTTATAAACTACTTACTTAGCCTCGTTGCGTACTTGGGGAGGAATTTGTCGGTCAAGCTTGGCAACGGAATATTTACGGTACTTCAAAGTTCTGTGTGTATTGTTCAGTACACGGCCGCAATATTGCTTGATGTAAAACATTAAAGATTTGAGGTTGCCGGTATTTGAGATACATACGTCAGGTTTTGCAGTATTCTACAGGGTATTCTGCAAATCTAGACCTTAAGACTGCAAAGATGTTATCGTGCGTTTACAGCTTATTGGTAACTGCTTGGTGCTTCATTAACTTTTATTTAATGTTAGGGAAGAGGAGAAAGGTCTAACTAGCTACAAAAATGTTGATGTGGAATGATTATTTCTACTTTTAATGCCGGATTTCTTGAGTTTTTCAGTCAATCCTTGTAAGATGCTAAGAAAACACAATGTTTCATCACTTTGTCATCAAGTGTGATTGTATGTAGCTACTATGTGTAAAATGAATGCCTTGAAACACTTACTTTCTTAAAAATATAAAATTTAGGCAAAAATGGATGAAATTTATGTGCTAATTATAACTTTTGGCAAGTTAAATTGAATGATTTATCCTAATGAACTTACATATTCATATTTGAAAAGAGATTTCAAAGTGGTTTTTAACTTATTCCAGTCCACTTTGAAAGCCTTTTATATATGTAAGTCAACCCACTATAATATGTAATCAGTTCACATCTGCATTGAATCATATTTTTATTGTTAATTTATGTTGATATTGAGTTGAATATTAGTCAAGTTCATAGTAGATGGTTCCTTCATTGTGTGACAGTGAGTTACTAAAGTGCTGCTATCCTTACTACAACTGCTGTTGGAGAACTTTAGGTCTATGGTTAGTTGGTGGGAATCTATGAATTTGTAAACTCGCTTTATTTGAAAAACCTGTGTGAAGTATTAATGAGTCTTGAATTACATTATGCTTTGCTATGATATATTTTGATACTATACTAATTTTTCATTATATTTTTTCCCTTGGGAGGCACAGCATAGGTGATAGTGTTAGATTATCTAGGTTTGTTCATTGTATGTTATTGCTGGTGTTTTCTGGAAGGCATTGTTAGGTGAATGAAGCTGTAGATAGGCCTTTGAAACTTCTAACTTGTGTGCCCATTCTGCTGGTTTTAACTGTCACATCTTGTTTGCCATCTCTTTTTTGTCTTTTCTTTTTCTTCATTCTTAACTTGCAACTTTCATGTGCAGGGGGTCATGTATGATATACATCATACATAGACTCCCTATTCTCTGTAGTCCATATTTATGATTTCTTCTCATTGCTGTTTTGAGGTAATATTTTATGTGAATAAGAAGCTTTAAACAAATAATTCTATGAATTTTTTCTGTTTCTATATCTGCATGAATTTGTTGGATGGGAAAAAAAAACATTTGATGAACAGAGCTACTTTTAAGATTACCGTACAAGTACAATAAGTTTACTAGCATCATATAACATGTAATTGGCATCAGATTCTATGCTTTACAGCAATAATTTTCATAGAACTATCGCCTTGATCTAATTCTCCCAACCAAATTTGTGTTGTGATGAAGCATGGAGGAGGATTTTTATTTCTTGGAAAATGAACTATTGCACCATAAATCTATCATCAGAATATTCATCTTCAGGACTGTAAGACCATTGTATGTTCATTGTCATGTATCATGTTTCCTTTAAAGAACTGTTTTTTAAGCTTTCCACATATTCTATGAATTTTCTTATAGCAAGACATTGTTAGTCTTATATATTAATTTGAAGCATTATACATATTAGCAATGATCCATTTTTATTGTTACTTTTTATTACAGTATTTTATGTCATTATGACACCATCATTTCTGCAGGTCTGAGCTGCTTAGAAATACAACTCCTTGGCAACCTCTGTCTTTTTGATGGTCATTTTATTAATAAGTAGCTAGCTTTTCATACAGAGCTTATGGCTATTATCTTGAAAAAATTAATTGATTGTTAGAAAGTGGAAAATCTTATCCACTGATGGTTGTTGTAGCTTTTGTGTAGCTCATATGAAATCTTGATGTTCTTTTTTCCTCCTTTTTAAAGCTGAGGGATTTTTCTAATGTCTATAAAAAGCCTAAATTAGTGTGCAGTTACAATGTTTGTACCACACTCAGGAGTTGTGCTCCTTTGCAGTCACTTCAAAGAGATTGTGGTATTCCTAGGTCAAAGTTGATCTAGTGTTTAAGAATTGTTTCTGTGTAAATAATTCATATTGGTAAGGATAAATTTAACTACAGAAAGATTCATGACAGTATGAAAGATTGTTCTGACATCAATGGTTTTTTGGAAGTTTAAGTCATGCATTTCATTTTAACCAACTTCCAAGCAGGGTGTAAGGAATAGATGATAGAATGTCTACACTGAGCTCACTTTCCCTGTCTCAAGGGGCTCACATTTCTGTGCCTATCAGAGGGGGAGAGAGAGTGGATTGTGATACTGGGTGAAAACTTACAGGCTCACAGTTTACTGTTGACAGTAATCTCTATGAATTAATGGGCCCATTTCTTGTGAAATGTTTCTGAGAACAAGGAATTTGGTATGGAGTCTTACATTACTCTCAATTTCCAAGTAAATTACATAGAGTAGGTACTCCAAGAGAAAACTTTTGAGGTAATTTGTAAGTTCTGGTCATTCCCTTCATTGAAAAACTTTATATTTCCTTCATATACATAATGTTGATAACTCTTTCAATAAAACTGGCAATTATGAGGGTTTGGAATTTTGCAGAATAACTTAATAAAGCACTAGGCTCATACTTACTATCATTTTCTATGCTAATAGGGATTTTAATTGATGGCTATAGGCTGTTTTTGTGTATACTTGTGAATTTATTTGAACAAAATCAAAGGTATTTTTTTGTTTTAAAATTTTTTTGAGGTAGAACACTAAAAACTGCATTGCATCAAGTTTTGCCACTGAAAATTTTATGTGTAGCCTCCAGCGACACAGTATAATTATTGCTATTCAGTGCAACCTGAGGGGCTCTCTATTCTGTAATGAATGAATGAGAAGAAGGGAGGCTGGTTGCTCATTGGGAACTCCTAGGCTTGTAACTCAATATTGACAGGAATTTTTAGAGATATATTGACTCATTTCTTGATGATCTCGCCATGAACCAAGAATTAATTGGGCTCAAATTACACTCTGTACAGAGATTGTGACAATGCTTGTACTGGTTGAACCTCCCAAATGTGAAATTCCTTTATTTGGCAACATTTGTATCTTTGCACAGCAATAGAAAAGATATTGAAGCAATTGGGACTTGTGCCAAAGGCTGGGACAATAGTAATACCATCTATCTTAGAAGAATCATGGCATAAGCCGAGTGTGGTCCGACAATCCTTGGATTCTGAAGTTGGCAGATTTAGAATGTTACCCTTGTGCATCAATTTCCATATTTCTGTTCATTTGATTATTTTTAACTGGAAAAATTTTTGTTTGTTTTGTATAAGAGGACTATTGCATCCTCACAAGGTTTACATCATGTAAAAAACTGAAAATAGCATCTTATATACTAAAATTATTCTTCCTTTTCTTAAATTTCCTGTTTGTTGGAACTAGGTTGAAATTCTCAAAGTGAAATATTACTAGTGCAGTTATAT
Organism: Orchestia grillus; assembly: GCA_014899125.1. Lineage (NCBI taxonomy): Eukaryota > Metazoa > Arthropoda > Malacostraca > Amphipoda > Talitridae > Orchestia > Orchestia grillus. The sequence continues at coordinate 30,529 of VOMN01032756.1, read as the reverse complement.
AATAATGAATAATTTTTAAAATTAAGCTATTTCAGCTTTAGATGGGCTTTTGTGAATTCTGTCTTTCATGTCCACTTTGTTCCTATAAATTTCTACACCTTCTTTGCTGTCTCTTTTTTGTCATTTTTTATTCTTCATTATTAACTTGCTCTCTGTGTGCAGAGAGTTCTGTGTGGGAACTCGCCTTGTACATAGATTCCCCATTATCTTACGTCCATAAAAAATGTGCCTTCTTTTTGCTCTTTTTAGATCACATTTCAAGAGCTCTAAATCTTTACTATTATAATGATAATATTTATTTTAATGACAATAATACTTAATTGCTACAAATATTCTTCAATATTTTTATTTTTTGTCTCACAGTCACATGGTGGTAATTTGTGGTTCACAAGCTGTAGAACCAGTAACCTGGAGTTCAAGGCTAAGCATACCATAGGAATTGGAGCTGCTGTACAAGACACTGTCTTTGGGCACCTCCTTGAAACCATTTGTAGTTAAGGTTATGTCTTTGTGAAATGATATTATCAGTACCACTGATACATACTGCCTCTCTGGTGCAGTCTCACTGATTAGGAATAGGGTCCCAGGAATTTTCTCTTATGTAATTCCTTAAGGAGGTGCTGAAGCAGAATGTGTGAGTAAACACACCAAGAGTATTATTAGGAACAGTAGATATGTAGGATATGATATTGTTGAAACCAAAATAGTTTTCAAGCACTTAATACTGATAAATGTTTCATTTGTGATTGCTCATTAAAGACAATAATAAAATGTACTTTTAAATTTACAAGAAACAAAGATTAGAAAAATAATACTCTTCTCTCGTTAGCCAAGATCATGGACTGCATTGATTTATCTCTAAAATCTATTTTCTAATGGAATAATAGAATATATAAATAAGCCCAAGGCATTCCAAGCAGTGTCTCAGTTGCCTTCACAGAAGCAACTATGTAAATGTTGAAGAAGAAATTATTCAGAATTCTGCAGATCGAATTGTAATCTAAAAGATATAAGTGGATGACATTCCCACTGCCATCCCCAGACTTCTCCACTGAATTTAAACAAACTTTTAAATACCATCAATAAGGATGTCTAATTCACCTATGAAGGATAATAATATGGAGCAATTAATTTCCTAAACCTCAATATAAGGTGCAATGAAAATTATACTCTAAATTTCTCAATTAGCTACAAGCTGTCGCCCTCCTTGTTGCCACCTTCCTCGTAAATAAGGCCTTCAACCTATGCAGTGAAGGTCAACTGGATGCTGAACTCAACTGAGAAAATTTAAAATTTTATCATTATGCAAATGTACAAAACAAAGAAGATTTTTGGAATCCAGCTTCTTTTGAGCCAATTTAAACTGTTTCAACCAATATCAAAACATTTCTGATATCTACAGACTTATTGTAAATTAATTACTAAAAAATTATTTTGCCCAAATACTTCAATAATACACAAAGCAAAGGAAAATAAATATACCTTTTTATATATTGGATACCCATTTAGCCACCATAACTCTGACCTCTGAAAAGTTTGCTTACCTAGAAAATGACATTTGTGTAAATTGTCAAAATTAAAACAGAAAATCTGGAAGATGTCTCTCATTAAACTACAACAATGAAATGGTGCAATTGATACTAGAAATAGGTATCTTTCTTTATATACAGTAAATTATTAAAGAAGCATTAGAGAAATAGAATCATATTTCTGAAATAAGTAATCTTTATTTATTTTCTGTAAATTATTGAAGAAACATTAGAAAAATAGAATAGATACTTTGAACTGGTCTCAAATTGTCTCCTCTTTTCTATTTACTGAAGGCGCTAGGCTAAAGGGCACGGCTCCTATTGTGGTATAGATTTGATGACTGACATGTGTTCATCTAGGAAATTTGATTCCAAAAACAATAGATTCGTCCAGCTCAAGCTTAGTCATATTGTGTTCATGAATTCATTGCCACGCCATCACTTTCATTCTAGAAGGTGTTTTATTGCGTACTCTCACCCATTAAGGATCTCGATGTGGGGAGATAATCTCAAATAACTCATTCATTCCAAGCTCAGTTTTGGTATTTTGACTTTCCTAATCTTTTGGAAGCTTAAATTATCTTCTTCATTTTGTTCTTTTTCTTTGTCAGATGGTGATGGCATATAGCACTAAGCAGCCAGACGGCTGGTGGCGCTGTGTCAATCCTGACGGCTCTGTCACGCCGGCCGAACACCTGCCCGTGGCGAAGGAGTTTGGAGCTGCTGGTGTGCGGACCGTGAGTGACGTGTTGCGTTACTCCGCCCAGAAATACTACCAAAAAGAGTGCCTTGGAACTCGCCAAATTATCTTGCGGCACGTGGTGCAGAGCCAAGGGAAGCCCGTCGAGAAACTCGAGCTGGCTGACTACAAATGGCTCACCTACAAGCAGGTGTATGAAATGTCCCAGGCGATCGGCATGGGGCTCCAGGATTTGGGGTACAAGCATGGCGACCGCGTAGCTCTGTTCGCCGAGACTCGAGCTGAGTGGCTCATTGCTGCTGGGGGCATCCTGCAACATCGAGTGGCGGTGTGCACTGTCTACACGACTCTCAGTGACTCAGGGGTCGTACATGCTCTGAACGAGACGGAAGTGCCTCTCATATTCACCACTTATGACCTTCTGCCGCGTGTCATCAAACTGCTGCCTCAGTGTTCTAAGGTGAAGACTCTCGTCGTCATGGAGGACCAGTTAGAAGGGATCGGCAAAACTGATGGATTGCCTAACCACGTCGAGGCTATTCCCTTCCAGAATCTGATCAAGCGAGGGTTCTTGAGCTCCGCTGAAGATGTACCAGTACCTCAAGTGGACGACACGGCTATCATCATGTACACAAGCGGCTCCACTGGCGTTCCAAAAGGAGTTGAACTGAGCCATGGCAACATTATGTCATTTTTAACAGCTTACTTCTGCCGAATCCCAGCCTCCTCTGAGTCTCGTTACTTGGCTTTTTTGCCACTCGCTCACGTTCTAGAGTTAGTCACTGAACTGGCTCTGCTTATCCGAGGCATTCAAATTTTCTATTCATCTCCCTCGACTTTGACGTCTTCTTCCCCAAAAGTGATGCCTGGAACGGACGGAGATGCTAAAATCGCCAAGCCAACAGTCATGACTTGTGTTCCTCTCGTCCTCGACAGGGTCATCAAGAGCATCTCGCAGAAAGTGGAGCAAGGAGGATGGCTGAAGAGTTTCATCTTCAAAAAGCTCGTGAATTATAAGATCTGGTTCGAAAACGTTCCTTTCACTTCAGCTGTGATGGACTTCCTCGTGTTCCGCAAAATTAAAATCGAGCTTGGCGGAGAACTGAAGACGTTGGTTGTTGGAGGAGCTCCGCTTTCTGTCCAAACGCAGCAGCTCTTCGGAACAATGTTTGGGTGCGACATCCAGGTTGGCTACGGGTCCACAGAAACTTCAGCTTGCGTTTCTGTGATGTGTGCTGGTGACACTCGTCTCGGCAACGTGGGACCCCCGAACGACGGTGTCCTGATGAAACTCCGTGACTGGGAAGAGGGAGGCTACAGAGTGACTGACAAGCCTAACCCTCGTGGTGAAGTGGTCATTGGAGGGCCCAGTGTTGCCAAGGGCTATTTCAAGCGCCCTGATGAGACTGCTGCAACCTTCTTTGAGGAAAACGGAGTTCGGTGCTTCTGCACCGGCGACATTGGGGAAATAGACGAGTATGGATGCCTCAAGATCATTGACAGGCTGAAGGACCTTGTCAAAATGAAGCATGGGGAGTACGTTTCTTTGGGGAGCGTCGAGTCTACCCTGAAGACGATGCCCTTGATTGACAACGTTTGCGTTTTTGCAGATGTACTGCCCGACTACGTGGTGGCGGTTGTAGTTCCAGTTCCCGAAGTGCTTTTGAAGATCGGAAAGCAAGAAGCCGCCACTTCGCTCACGAATCCTACTTTGGACAACATGGCGCACCTGTACACCAACCGTCACATCAACAAGTACGTGCTCTCCGCGATACAAGACTATGGCAAGACGTGCGATTTGAGCAAGTGGGAGATCCCTGCCGCAGTCTATCTCACCAGTGACGTGTGGAACCCAGAGTCTGGTCTTGTTACTGCGGCCCTCAAACTGCGGAGGAAGCAACTCTTCCAACGTTACCAAGACCAAGTGAAAGCCATGTACGACAACCTTGAAACTTCCTCATGAATGATCTAAATCTCAAAAAAGATACAGTTTTGAGAGCGTTGTATTTGCATCAGAATTTCACTTCATCTTTGGCACGTTATTCAGGCTTGTTGTGGTGAAACGCGATCTAATGACTTGAGGTTTAAGAAAAATTGCATGCAATTTGTGAAGTTTTTGCTGGCCGCCACTGTCTGTTCACTCGTGATGAACTTTCATATCTCCACTCTTTGCCTACGTCTTGAAAGCCGCCGCAGGTGTTGGAAGTGGTCTCGTACGGACAGCCTGATCTCCAGTTTCTAGCGCCTTGCCCCTTTCTAAGTCACTCGGTGTTCTTCAGGTCGTCTACCCCATTTTCCTCGTACGGTGCACATGTGTGTGTAGCAAGGATGTTCGTCGTCGAGAAAACGTACCAATAATTTTTATGTTATGTTATTGCAGCGTATATCGTGCTCCTGCGTCCCGATGAGATGTTTATTTATTTTCAATGCACTATCTAGAATGCGCAGTCATTTTATTTTTGTTCACTGTTCGGCCTTCTTAAAAAATGTAGCGCGTCTTCTTTTGTTCAATGGTCTCTTGGAACATTCGGTGTCTAGCGATTGTGACTATCATGTTGCTACGACTGGCCATCTCATTTACGTGTGTGGTTTTGAGGGATCACGAGAAATGTTCAATAATTATCGAACATTTCTCGTGAATTATAATTTTCACTTCTTGCATCAATTTGTGGCGGATAAGCATCGAGTCGTGCGTAATGGTTGGCTAATTTCTTATTCCTGACGTATGGGCGTGTATCGACGTCCATTAATTGGTGTTCATAATTTCTCGTACCTATCACCTATCTAAACGTGTGACACATCGCACGGCGTAATGTGCTATTAAAGTGTGTATTACCTACGTGTGTAGTTAATATTTGTTTTTCTTATTTTTTCTTCGTTCAAAGTTGCGTCAGAGGAAGTTGTCATTTTGGCCATCTTTAGGAGCAGTCGCGTGCTCGCCCAGCCCTTCATATCGCGAGAGAGTATTGTGGATTTTGCCGTGAAGCCTAGAATATTAATTTTTCTCATTTTTCTCTACCTTCAACTTGAGGTAGGCCGGCTTATCCTACTGCTCACTTGACCTCTCATGAGCGCCTTACGTCAGTCCGGAGCTATTAACCTGTACGAAATGACTCAAATGAGTCCCGCCGGCGCTATGGGTTACGCGAATTCCGTATCTGTTTACCTCTTCAAGCTTTGGTCTCTTCGAGCTCCCCACTGCCGCTATTGAACAGTTGGCTATAGTGCTGGAAACTACATTTTTTATCTGGTTTCTTTCTGGTGCGCGTAACTCGGGAGGAGCCGACGGTGCCTGGTATTGTCTGTAGCCATTACGAGTTGACCTAAATGTCTGTTGTCGTGCAAGTCAACGAGAACCATTTCTCTGTGCCTTAACGTATTTTTTGTTAGGTCTCGCATGGAAATTTTATTCGTGTGTTAGTGTTGGTGTCGATTGTAAATTAACTGCATAATTTAAACTTATAAAATCTGCACGATTGGTGTAGGAGATGGTTTTTCAATTCTACCCGAAAAGAGGGAGCGATGTTCCGGTATCGGTTCGTGTTAGACTTTTGTTATTGCTGCACATTTTTTACTGATGATAAAAAATATTTATTATTTAACTTAGTAGTATTTGACCATTGGACTGTGACTTAGTCACTGTTTACTTTTATTTTTTGAATAACTCTGTAACCCACCAGTCTAAGCATGTCAATGTTAGAATTAGTTTATACTATACATTCGTGCAAAATAGTCGTCTTACATGTGTGTGTTTACAAATTTAATGAACCCTTGTAGTAATGATGTAGTGATGTAGTTCAATCTTAAGATATTATGGATCGACTTACAGTGAGGTGTGCTGTGTTGGGGTGATTTTAGCTTGAATTTCACTTTTTTATTATTCATAAAGAGTAGCTAGGGTACAGTCCTGCATCGGTAGAGACCATGTTCCTAATATTAGATTGCCATTGGAAACTAATTACATCTGTGCACTATCATTCCAAAACTAGGTATCGGCATTTAGATGGTCTTTCTTATCTTATAATGTTCCCCTTTTGCTTGTCCTTATCATAGGCTTAGATAGGGTTTTTTTCCTGGCTTTATTATTTCGGTAATATTGGGTCGACCCTGTAGGCACGCTCAGTGGGACCGACTCCTATGCTACAAACTCCACAATTTTCTATTGGTTCATTGCATCACGTTGCGTTCGCTGAGTTATATTTTGCTAAGGCCTGCTCGACGCGTATCCTGGTCAACTGATAATACAAGGAGAATTGCTTTATATTTTAATGAGCCTCTCTCGTAGTCAAAAACCTTACATCTCTGGTGGCAACGAGTGCAGTGTCGAAATTAGCAGTAGAAGTAGTGTAGTAGTATAGATTCCATCGCTTGAGTGACTCAGACCGTGTCGCATCTAAATTGAAGGGATCAAATTGGTACTAGAAAACGGGGAATCTATGCACAAAGTGTGTGCCCCCTCTCTACTGTCCCCCCCCCTCTGGATCTCCTGCGTATAAAAACAGCAAGTTAGAATGAAAAGGAAGGAAAGGCAAAGAAGGGCCTTATAGGGAAGGTATGAGAAGTGAAGGATGTAAACTGGATACTAAAGATGAAATTCCAAACGCCTATCTATGGCTGAGGTAACCTGACAGTGCCCCTGGGGCCGCCAGTCCCGATAGCATACGATAGATAATCCTGACTAACCCAAACCTTTTAACATTTCCTATGTCTCCCGAGGAGACAGCGTCAAGAGGGAACCATCTCGTAAGTACGTCGCTGTTTTTGTATATGTAGCGCAGTCATGCTGATATCAACCGCCTGCGGACGCCAAGATTTGCTTATCTCTTGGACCACTTTTTCCTCAAAACATCCCTCTAAAATGTTGCGTGTCATGGAACCAATGCGCCGGTTAGTGATGTGCGTTTCTTGTAGGTTCAGCTAGTCCTTGTGGTCTCGATATGAACTGATAGTGTTTTATATAGATGCATTTATGTACGCAATTAAAGGGCTTCTGAAAAATATTTTACTGACAGAGTTTCCTGAATGTTCTTAAGAGTATGTATCCTCGTCTACGTGTGTGCAATTCTGCAAAATATATATTGTAAATAACTTTCGAGGCGTGTGCTGTATATTTACGTTACGGATGTAAAAACCTGTGAAGCGCATTCTTTAAACTCGTGCCTTCAATCGTAGAAAACCTTCAACTCCTCGGTTGAGTTTATAATGAATTACATTAGGGGGCAAAAATAGTTTTCTTTGATCTGTCCAACACTCTGATGCAGTTCAGTGAACACTCGTGGGTACCAGAGCTTGTGGACTCGCCATGTGCATGATTGAAAAAATGAATATTGAGACAAACCAAAGGCTTTAGGTGATCTTACCATTGCTTTTGGTTGCTTGTGTTCTGCCGGCCCAGCTAGTAATTGTGTGCAAAGGGTGTCAACGTTGAGATGTAATTGACACGTCGAATTGTGACTAACGTGTGGGCTGAGAAGTCGAACTGGGACAGGAGGACGACATTGGTGCAAACACTTTATAACCTAATGTTATTTTCTCGTTTATTTAGTTGCGTTATTTTTTGGGGCAGCGCCCAAACCGAGCTGCCAGGTACCGAGGGCCTTCCTTCTTCACTCCCCTCTTCACGTGACCTGCGTAGACCTGAGCGCCGTCGTCCGCTTGCTGCGTCCAGCCATGGAAAGATGACATTATTGAGCATGAATTAATATCTTGTTAAATTCTGGTACAGTGTTTCCGAGAAAGTCTTCGTAAATATGAAATGTCTGGTAAATGACTAATTATCCAACATCTTGCTATCGTCCGACGTTATGAATATCCGATACAATGCGCATTCGACTCCATGAATATCGTCATGACGCATTATGCTGCGTCATGAGGATGTTCTTAGCTTAAAAGGACTGGGGGGATAGTGTTCGTCTTGACCGACGTGGAATTTTTTGTTATTTTTCTAAATAATGAGTTACTTCATTCGTCCCTGTCGATGGTAGTTGCAGTATTCTATTCAAAGTTCGTTTTGTGTTCCGAAACGGTTGATACCTTGGTTAAAATTGCGTACTTTTCGTGTCCTCTATCTTATTGTATTTAGTTGTTTCAATATTAATTCTGATACCCTGCCAACTCTATACCTGGCGAGAATCACTTTCGCTTATGTTAGCGTAATTATGCCGAATTATCATCTGTTAAGTTCGATATTTGTTGGATTTATATTTTTGAAATCGATAAAAGCTGAAGTAGCTAATCTAGGTAAAGTAAGTTATAGATTGTATATACAAGACGCGGACTTGTAATGGGAAGTTGCGAGCGTCATGTTGTAATCCATGCGAAATTGCAAAGCGTGTGCCGGAGAAACCTACACGTTACAGCCTCGCCAAGGTCTCTTTAGAAAATTGGCTCTGCTGCAACTGTGGCTAATGACGATCATTGTGCCTGATCTGCTGTGAATGAGTCCTCACGTTTGTGGCTACGAACGTTAGACTTTAAGTTTAGTTATTTTCTACCTGATGTTGAGTTTGTCCCTTGACTGGAGTTTTTCTCCTTGGTTTCTCAGCGTAGCTTTGTTTTGAAGAAAACATACCTACACATAATTATATGCTGTCCGAATCGTTTAGCTAATCTTATTATTTTGGTGCCCATCGCTCGATTTATCTCGTGTGACCACCGCATGTGTTCTTATCTTTGTTTTACGTTCGTCTGGTTCCAGTCCTTATCTTCTCTAGTTCGTATGGTGCCACGCTTTATCTTCATTCGTTAATAAGGCGCCCCTCTCTTTTCTCTCGCTCACGAGATGCTTCTCTTTCTTTGTACTGGTCCGTGAAGGGGCCACTTTTATCCACTGGTCGTTTGTATGGTGCCAGTTTTATTTACCACTTGTTATTGAAGGTGCTGAATCTTTTTTACCCATTTGCTATTAAAGGTGTCAGTTGTGTTCCAATCGTTTTTACGGCGCCGTTCCTTTTTTCCACTCGTTCATAAGGCGCCATTCATTTTTCCACTTGTTTATAAGGCGCCATTCATTTTTCCACTTGTTCATAAGGCGCCATTCATTTTTCCACTTGTTCATAAGGCGCCATTCATTTTTCCACTTGTTCATAAGGCGCCATTCATTTTTCCACTTGTTCATAAGGCGCCATTCATTTTTCCACTTGTTCATAAGGCGCCATTCATTTTTCCACTTGTTCATAAGGCGCCATTCATTTTTCCACTTGTTCATAAGGCGCCATTCATTTTTCCACTTGTTCATAAGGCGCCATTCATTTTTCCACTTGTTCATAAGGCGCCATTCATTTTTCCACTTGTTCATAAGGCGCCATTCATTTTTCCACTTGTTCATACGGCGCCATTCTTTTTTTCCACTCGTTCATACGACGCCATTCTTTTTTTTCCACTCGTTCATACGGCGCCATTCTTTTTTCCACTCGTTCATACGGCGCCATTCTTTTTTCCACTCGTTTATATGGTGCCACTCTATATTTCCACTAGTTCATACGGCGCCACTCCTTTCCACTCGCTCATACGGCGCCACTCCTTTCCACTCGCTCATACGGCGCCACTCCTTTCCACTCGTTCATACGGCGCCACTTCTTTCCACTCGTTCATACGGCGCCACTCCTTTCCACTCGTTCATACGGCGCTACCCCTTTTTATACTCGTTCATACGGCGCTATTCCTTTTTTATACTCGTTCGCCGGGTTCCATTCTTTTAAACCCCGTGTGGGCTTCACAAGACGTTATCCGCGTTTTTAATTTATTACTACACCGTCTCACACAATCTGTGTATGTTTCGTTGGAGTAGAGTTCAGTTATGAGCCTGAATGCTAGTCGCCTGTTTGGCAGGTGCGGTAAAGTGTTTCAATTGGCCCACATCCTTCTCTCTCAAGCCAAGAAACTTACGTGCGACTACGCCCACTTCACGTCCCTGCAGGGATGTTGATTTTATGAAGGTTGATTTAAATATCACTATACTATGAACGCAATGGTTGAAGTATTTAACTGCTCTTTATTACCCACAAAATTGAACTTTGTTTCAAAGCATGATTTTTACTTCGTTTCCCGTTATTAAACACGCTTCTACGTTGCTCAGCTCTTTCTTGTGTCATTTGCCGCCTGCAATGATGTATTTCTTAATTTAATTGGTTTATATTTCTCCATTAAATAATTTTGTAAATGCCCATATCTCTGTCGTATGCTCGTTTTCTTGCGTGAAGCAGTGCTAGCTCTGCTACACAATAACTTTTCCATAAAATATTCTTTATCAAGTATAACTTCTTCTTTTATCAAATGCTATCTTCACTCCGTCAGTTTTCTTCCTTTTCTGGCGGCTGTTGAGTTCAACTTTATTTTAGTGTTGGTCCTCCTTCACACGTTCCCTGTCTAATTTCAGTTCTTGACTGCGAAAAATATCCCTGGCGTCAGGAAAGGCTCGATGAGAGCGTTTGCTCAGCGCATGCTCAGTTGAATTCCTGAACTTCTGCTGACTGAATGTTCTGAAGTGCGACTCATGTATTCTGTGTCATGCGTTATTTATGGTGAGACGGAGGCGTAATTGTCGAGGTTTGACGAGGCTTCATGCATTTGATTTATGATAGTGATGAATTACCGAGGTCTGATGGCGACATTTGTTATTGATTGATGATAGTGATAAATTACCGAGGTCTGATGACGTTACATGTTATTGATTGATGATATTGATGAATTATCGAGGTCTGATGACGTTACATGTTATTGATTGATGTAGTGATGAATTATCGAGGTCTGATGACGTTACATGTAACTGATTTGTGATGGTGATGAATCTTCGACGTGTGATGACACTACATGCTATTGATTTATGATGGTGATAAATCTTTGACGTGTGATGACACTACATGCTATTGATTTATGATGGTGATAAATCTTCGACGTGTGATGACGCTACACCTATTTTATTCATGGTAGGTATGAGTTGAAGAATTGTGAGAACGTTTCTTGTAACTGGTTTATGGTGGTAGTAAAACATTTCGTTCAATTGCCCTCGTGTACCGCAGTTCGTAGAAGCCTTGAAAATGTAAGTCCTGCTACTGCAGTGAAGTTTCTCGCAGTAAATATTTTCAGGATTTGGTAGGCAGTTGGCATTTATGTAACATGAACTTTGTGTCGTTGTTATGAGTTCTAATCGAGAAAAATAGACGGTGATGACACGAGTTCTTATGGCACAAGACTTGTCACAGAACTCACGAGTGTTTATGGTGTGAGTTAAAGTAACCCGTTCTGGTTTCCTGGGGCGTCTACGGTATGTTGCTGGGGTTCTCACTATGGTCTACTGGGGCGTGTGTGTCGGTAAACTTGAATTAAAATGTCTGCTAGGATACCAGTGTCCCATTTCTTTCAGTATAAAATGATACACTCAATATTTTTTTATTGCCCAAATTACATATCTATGTCCTCATTAAGACGAAAAATTTTATTTTAGTTGTTTGAATCCATCACGCAAATGTCGCCTCAACAGGTTGCCATCAGTGACGAGGTTGCCGTTACTCGAACAGCCTTGCGTCGCTTTGCGTCAAGGTACGGCCAAACGCACGACAAATCGCGCAAACAAGACGTCTTGTAATGAGCTTGACGTTTTTTGTCACAAAATGAAGCAAAACTAACATCGCGTGCGACGTGCAGTGAGCACGATATCGTGCCGTGTTCTCAGAGGCGAACATGTGGGTGCCTGCACCTGGTGCGTGTTGAAGTCGTGATCTTGTTAGGTCTCGTTACGCTACGTCACGTGCCTCCTGTACCACACTGCACACTTGACCGAGTGGTAGTCAGATCTGCGCTCCGGGCAGGTGTTACTCTACCCCCAATGTTGCACAGATTTCGGCAGGGTGACGTCACGGATATTAAGTATTACTCGACAGGTTTTGTCCTAATTTGGGTTTGGTCGCTCTGGGCCTTCGGAAGTATTAACTGAGCTTCTCTGAGTACATACTTCAAAATAATAACAATAGCCAGGGTTTGGGAAAAACCCTCAGACTCAATTCGCTTGCAATTTTCATCTAAGTCACGTATACAGGCTACACTTACCAGCGCTGTGAGACCGTCTCTGCAAATTCACCCGAATCGCTTCTCCATGTATTTCTCTTAAGTTCTGGCATCATATTGTAATTATTCCGCATCTTGTAGTGTGTACAGCACAAATTTAGTATTCTATTTTTTAGAAAATATTCCTCCGTTGAGAAATTGTTGCGCATCAGTTAAGGGAGACCCGTAACCAAGATTATCAAGGTTCAAATTTTCATTTAATTTCACATCCCCTTACTTTTCTTCTGATTATTGAAAGAAGGCAACATCGGAGGAAACCCGAAAAACTTCGAATCGTGCCTTATTTAAAAGCAACAACTACATTCACATTTGTTCTTTTACAGCGCAACTGGCATACCCGAATGACGCACTGACTACCGTTTCAACATTCGCGTTCTATGGCGATTGATTTCCCATCGGCTACCTTTATATGCATTAGTTCTGTGATGTTTGACAGCGAAAGCACGTTCCCTGCGTCGGGAGCAACAGTGTCGTGCGAGTGGCACGCCTTGGCCACCCTAACTTGCTGGGCTGAGAATGCTGTGGTTGCCTGCGGCTGTATTGCAACTTCTTCTTTCTTATGGTATTCACGGACTGATTTTTTAATGTTTCTATCGGTTCAGATACGAATTATTATTTAAGAGAAATTCTTTCCTAAATGCTTTCGCCGTTTCCCTTTGTTACAGTGTTCTTCTGATCGTTGCTGTAACTCAACTTGTATGCCATGAGAACCTGTGGTTGGTGCGTGGCAGGTGGTTAATGAGGCGTTACTTGCTTGTGCTCAACTTTTGTTGTTGCGGTATAGCTCTTAAGCGTTGGGATTGATGAGTATTTATACTTCAACTTGGTTTTAGTTGATAATATACATCGACCACCGTACGCGAGCTTGCACTGCCTGGTCTCATACTTGCAGTAAGAAATTGTATGAGAGTCAGGTTACTTTTGGTCTGAACGCTACGATGAAATGTCCTAGTCCTGTTTCAGAAAAGCTGTATCTCCCGACACAAGTTGCAGCCTTAGTACTGCACTCACCCTTACGCAACTGAACCATAACTTGCACTCCGAGTGCATGATGAGTGTAGTCCCATAGTAATGGATGTGGTGCAGCCGTGTTGTGTGATCTGAGTGATCTATATGCAATGGGTGTGGTGCAGCACTGTTGTGTGATCTGAGTGATCTATATGCAATGGGTGTGGTGCAGCACTGGTGTGTGATCTGAGTGATCTATATGCAATGGGTGTGGTGCAGCACTGGTGTGTGATCTGAGTGATCTATATGCAGTGGGTGTGGTGCAGCAGTGGTGTGTGATCTGAGTGATCTATATGCAGTGGGTGTGGTGCAGCACTGGTGTGTGATCTGAGTGATCCAGAGCCAATGGATGTGATCTAGCAATAGCTATGGCCCTGTAATAAGTCGTACAATAACTAAGAACACAAGCGTGCTAGAAAAACTTGAAGCGTGGTGAAGCATCTAACTACTCGCCCAGTCCAATTCAAATTATTCTAAATTGATTGCGTCAGAACTTCCCATTTGCGGCTGTTACCACCGCTGTCGTACAGACGCAGGATAATCCCAGGCTGCTCTGCTATTGTTCGAGGCTGCGGAGCCTGACGGTCTATTAACCCGTTTATTGACGAGTCCATTAGTGGAACGTCACTCGCTAGACAAGCGCCGCACTAATCGAGGGGCGTGGTGCTACAACAAACACTAATTAACACCTCGAATCGAGGGCGCCTTGTTAGCGACCGTTATACATCAAAGCCGCCAATTTGTAAAGCAGGGTTTGTGAAGCAGGGGACGAGGTAGCATTTCGGGGGTGAGAGAAGTGTTCATCTTGGTGAGAGTGAATTTATTTATTACTCCCGTGTGGTGTTACTGAGCAAATTTGGATCAATGGACGTCTTTTATCTTTTCATTGATTCGGTATAAGTTTATCGGGGAGCGAGATTGCTGGAACAATGGGGTTTGGACGCAAAAACGCATTAGGAATCTTAGTTATAAAGTGTAAAAAATATCGTGATTTCTTACTGCAAACCATTCAAGGATCTTGCGTGACATGTTCCTGGCTCCGTGCCTATTATTCGATTACTATTTTTTAAATACGTCTGTATAAATTTTGTTGTGAATCGTCCGCTTCCATTAGATTTTTTTTTCATATTTACAAGAAGATATATTTTTTCTGTAAGGTTCTTCGCTGCCTGTTACATTTGTCATTGTTTTTCAATGGTTAATTTGAAGCGGTTTTCAAAATAGCCTGTCCTACTGAACATGGCTGAGCACAAACGGTTGAAAGTATACGAGTGTGTTGGTGTAGTTTGCTTGCGTATGTAGGTGTAGTTTGCACCAACGCTCTCATCTTTTCCATGATCCTCATGTTCCGGAATTTGTTCAGCGTTCTTTAATTTCTACCCACCTTGCAAGGAGGTATCCAAATAAAACTTGGGAAAACTCTGACCCCGAATACCTTAACAAGGGCATGCGTACAGTGAAGCAGGACCGTCGGCGTATGTTGACTACGACGCCTCTGGACTTCGAACAATGCAGACTCTTGACCTGTTCTCGAAGCTATTCTTTCTCACCAGCGTGGTGAGGCTGGGTGGGGTTGATGTTTCGATTGGTTTGTGTTTCTCTTGAGGCAGCCGAAGCTATTCTCAGCGTGAGGTGTGGCACGTGGTGGTGGTATTTATCGCGCCTTTGTGTCCGAGGTGTTTTTTTACAGTTTCTGTGATGGAGGTAGGTGGTGTGTCGACATATTTCTCATGCATTCGGATCTGGGTTTTTTATCCGCTAGTTTCATTCGTTTGTTTGATATCGGTGTCGACATTTTTCCACTGAGTCTCAACATGTATTAACCTTATAATTGTTATTCGCACATCGGTAAATTTCGTAGAAGGATATTGGGTTTTCATACGAGTGTCATAATAAGTTGATATGTTTATTAGTATTTTGAAGTATGCTTCACATAGATTTTATTTCTCTACGTAAAAAATGTACTGAACACCTTGAATACACTGTTGACTGTCCGATCGTTTATGATATCCTTTCAAATTACAACGTCATGTACTAGGGTAATCTACCATCGGAGGTGGATTATAAATCGATGTTATGGTAAATAGAAATACATCTAATCAATTGTGTCCTTCATACGGTAAGTATACTTTACTGTAACTAATTTGATACGTTAAATTTATGTTAGATTTTAGAAGAGTCTGACCCGTTTATACAAACAAGAAGAGTCTGACCCGTTATTGTAACCTGTTTCGTTACAATGACTCACATGAGTCACCACTCGACCATTTTCCCCCATTTACTCGCCTCGCACTAAATTTACTTCTAGTTCGAGCGTTCTGTAGCTGAAGTTGCGCTGCCAACGCTTACATTGTTCATGTCTCTTGCATTCTATTTCTAGGTTACGAGGTAAAAACATGCGTTGTCCGGTTCAAAATTCAAATATTTAATTTTGAGAGACTTCAGAATTTGTTCATTAAACTACATATTTTGATATCAATCTTTGTTGAATAATTATTACTTTTATTTTAGTAAATGTGGACTGCGAGTCACTCTTGGAGAAAATCTTTAGTGCTTCTTCTGACTTAGAAAATTGAGTTCTTTTTCACCAGCGTGTACTTAACGTGTTCACCTGTGAACAGTAGTGTGCACCTGATGTGTACACCTGTGAACAGTTGTGTGCACCTTATGTGTACACCGGTGAACAGTAGTGTACACCTAACATGTACACCTGTGCACATATATGCGCAGCATAGGATAGACAAACCTAACCCCATGGCTTATCCTATGCCCCCTAAAGGATGGAAATACGTAACATTTTCGTTACAGTTGAAAACTATAGATTTTTGCATCACGAATTTTGACAGAAATTCTGAATTTACAATTTCTTAATTCTTTGTTAGAAAAACGGCTTGCCAAAAAATTTCAGGTTTGAATAAATGTCTTAGAATCAAGTGATACTTGATATAGTACTCAGTACGCGTTTGTAAACACTGGGCACGTCTTTATTAGTCCATATTAATTTGTTCATTGTCCAAAATTTGTAATTCTGGTATCAGGTGTGTGTGATAAGACGCATTTTATTTTTCTCAATTCATCGTGCATAACCACGCATTTTCTATTGCATTCGTAGGTGACGAACATTTGTATTCCCATTGATGACAAAATTTTCGAATAAAACATCTCGACTTCTGTGTAGAAATGCACAAGGTCCTGCGAGAGGAAATGTAAGATATTTTTGGCAAACTTCATACGTGCATGTGCCATAATCTTGACTCAACATAGACACAAAAATGTGCGTTACAAATGTGTGAAAAAACACTTCTTTCTGTCAGGGACAGTGTGACACATATTCTCTTGCAATTCTGACACACGTCGAAAGTCTACGGGGTTTCAAACGAAAGTTCAACTTACTCTGACTAACAATAAACAAATGAACAGATATTAAATGAAAATTTTAAGTGTAAACAATAAACACCCTCAACTACATAAATAAGTGATATCTTACACGCCCTGTGGTAGTAGTCAGAGGTTCTTCACGTACAACAGAATGGCTTTAGTTATACATGTCAAGTACAATATTTTCAAATCCAATTTTTTATCGAATTGTATTTATTAGTCTGTCGTGCACTTTGCGTGTGCCAAATTTAAATGAGTATAAATAATGCTTCATTAAAATTCGAATTTACGGTCAATTTGCCGAAAAAAATACCACTTAAGATATAAATGTAAGAAAACCAATGATGAAGAATGCGAAAGATTTACAGTGAGATAAAACAAGTGTTTGAATAATTAAAATAATCATTTAATGGGAATTTCTAAAGAAATTAAATAGTGAAACTTACTTAATAAGCAATATAGATACACATCGCTGAAAGCTGAAAATTCAATAGTTCATGAAATAACGAAACTAATAAATGTTTCATACAATACATAGTAAAAAGTATTTTGCCATTTGCTAAAAACAAGTTTTGAGCGTACAATATCTGCAACTTTCGATAAAAAATATTCTAGAAACTTCCCGAAAAACCTAAATGGAGCACATGTCATGCAAACGGTCAGGAGATTATAGGATTAGATTCTAATCGGAAGCCTGTTAAAGGGGCTCTACGACTACGAGATGCCGACGCAAAGAAAGTTGTCTAAAGACGCGGAAGATCTTAATATTTCTACTCATCTTGAAAAGTGAATTTTCGAAATATTTCTAAGAACCTAATTGTGTCCCTTTAAGCCCTGTAGGATACGTTGGGAAGAAGTGAAGAATGACTAGACGCACGGAAAGTTTTTAGGATCAAACACGCGTTGTATTTTCTCTCATTGTGACGTACGCATTTTTACCCTTTAGGTTAGAAAAGCAATCGAAGAATTGATGTCATACATTCATCGTGAAAGATTTCAATGAAAACAGTGTATGCAGCCTCAATAAATTGGAAGAGTGTGACAAGAATTGATTGAAATTTCCCCTAAATCTTGCCAGGATTTACTAAAAGTTCACGTAAGTTTTCGAATGAAAGCGTTGCAACTAAATATCACATAAATTTCTTTCAACTGTCTAAATAATTTTTTCACTATGTGTTTGGTTGAATTATGCAAAACTTCTATGAGCGTGACAAATCTTCTAGTTTTTTATTTCTCAGATACGTTCGTTGATGTTAACCAATCGTATTCCTCGTGTAGGTTCCATAGTAATGTATCATCATTAAATGTTTAAAATAAAAGTATTATTTCTATCCTAACTCTTGTTTCATTTCAGAGTACAAAAATCGACGAAACCGATCACGATAATCACATAGCAGGCGTCGTTCGTGCCCAGCGCCGCTGCTTCCGAAGCCCAGGAGTCTCCATCCTACGCGGTCCCCTGGCTCCCATGGAACACAATCACAGCCAGAAGAAGAAGAAGCATTTTCTCCAGTTTGATTTTAAGAAGTTCATTGCCGAATCAGTCGAGGGGCAAACGAGATCACGGGATGAACAAAGAGGCTGCTCTTTTAATTTAAATCACTGTGGGATTGTTTGCAAGTCGCTCTCTGTTGAGTGAACTGCCATCACGGAGAGACTTCCCTTCTCTGTCCTCCGTTAAAAGTTGGGGTGAATTTCGAGGGCTGGGTTTTGTACGTAGATGATAAGAGGTCGTTCGCAGCTGCGATTTTTTGGCCTGATCTGAAAGTGGTGTTTTTATGGCAATGCCGTTATTTCTGTAGAAAAAATCTGTTTCGACGTATATATGAAAATGTACAAAATATAAATGATATTTATTTCACGTTAGGAAATATAGATAAATACCATGTACTTTATGTTCTATTTTATCCCTAAGTTTGCATTTCAACTGTTTTTGTGTGATTGTTTAAAATCCAGGAAGTTTCATCACTTTAGTCGAATCGGACTTGTCGATAGAAAAAGTCCAGTAAGATCAAATAACATTTCAAAACACTTCATTCTAGCTCAACAGGTGTTTCGACCACGAGCGATTGTAAATAGTTTTCTTGAGTGAGAAAAACGGAAATATGTGTTTTAAACCGTACATGCAATATTTGCTCTAAAATCTTGTATAAATATTAGTAGGGCCTAAAAAACATCTTCAATTAGCGCATGGAGTTGTTGTGTAAAATTGGTGCAAATAATTTCAGTGCTTAGGATAAAAGGCATGTTTTGCACTAAGAAAATTTTTATTTTAACTTTGATATATGTGTCTAATACGATCAATCGAAACACTGAACAATGAAATTCTGTTGAGGATCACAGTAATACGACTGATTGTGATTCATTTTGAAGCTATTTCAGCTCAAAAATTCATGTAAAATTTCTGTGTAGATTGAACATTTCGGTGGCACTTTTGAAGCATTTTTATCGGTCGGTAAACTCTAACTGTTTTCGTTAAGGAAATTTATTTAGGAATTGAAAAACTCACTTATGAGGGTCGAAGGGGAGAACAAATGTGTTGAATATTCAACTTCCACTGATTACTAAAGTTAGAGTTATACGCTAAGAATGCGACATTTGGAATTGTGGAATAAGACTAGCACAGCTAGAATTATGGAACCAGTATGGGACAGCTGGCATTATGGATCAAATATGGAACAGCTGACATAAAGGATCAAATATGGGACAGCTGACATAAAGGACCAAATATGGGACAGCTGGAATAATGGACCAAATATGGGACAGCTGACATTATGGACCAAATATGGGACAGCTGGCATTATGGACCAAGTATGGGACAGCTGGCATTATGGACCAAGTATGGGACAGCTGACATTATGGATAAAGTATGTATGGGACAGCTGAAAAAGAGATCATCGCTTACAAATAATGTTCGTTTCGAGAAATTAAAAGTTTTGTTTATATGACGCTGACAAGCCTTGTTCAGAAGGGGCTAGGCTTAGGACGCTCTTCTGATCATTACATATGAGCCTAGATTATGAGAAAATTTCAAAGACATCTTGATGGTATAAATTTCGCTATAGAAGTACAAGCCTTAAATAACTTCGAAAACAGGTCGTCCCACATTTAGGTCCTTAAAAATAGTTCAAATCAAAGAATTGAACTTCAGGTTAAATCGGCGTCCAAATCGAGCCTCGAAATTTGTAAAGAAGAAACCTGTTTACTCAAAACTCGCTGAACTTCCAGCGCTTGCCGAGGGCTTCAGCGTACAAGAAGTTTCTTCGGCAAAACATGGAAAAGTTTTCTTTAGAAAAAGCCACCCAAAACTTTTCCCAGTGGCGTAGAAAACTGGAATAGTTTTCAGGAGAGTTTCAATAGTTAAGTAAATAGTTTTATTGTGCGAAACAAAATGAAGACAGTTCACTCTTTTGTCACCTTATCCGAGTCTCGAAGAGCGAAATTATAACTTAAAAATAAAGTGAGTCTTTCACTGTTGACTTAGCATCGCAAAGAGAAGCTAGATGATGGCATTGAGGTTAATGTTCAAATTTTCATCAAGAAACTGATATTCCCTGACATAGGTTTTTGAACTGAAAACAGTTTATGCAATTTAAATTAATAGCAATGTGAGCTAATTAGTGTCTCTTAGTTTAATCTACATTCTAACTGTACGCTAGACGTTCAACTACGTTAAAACGTTGGAAATCAGAAGATGTACCAGGAAAGTTCCACGAATTATTTACATAGCAATTAACGTGGGATTTTCGTTAATTTCAATAACTTTTGTTCTCGACGGGGGAACTAGTTACGCCTAGCCTATGCATTTATAATGGATACCAACTAGTGTTTACGAAAAGACTTAAAATTGATACTAGCGTTGGCGCGCTGAGTAGGAATTCCTGCCACCGAATGCTAGAATGAATTCCAGTTGAATTTGTAGTGGTGGACGACAGGAGCTTCCACGTTAGGTGACCGCCATATAGGGCTTCAAATTTTGGCTGAAATAGGCAGTTTTTGAAATGGAACTAACGGATTCAGAAAATACACATGTGGTACGTATTTATGTCGAAAACATAAAATGATATATTTTGCATGTTCATATGTGCATGTATAGAAATGAGTTTTTTTGAAGGAATAAAAGTATTGCACAAAAATACTGATTTCAGACCAGGCAAAAAGGCGCATCTGCGACCGATCTATTATCGTCTATATAGAAAATCCAACCCGGAAAAATTACCCCAACTTTTGCCGGGGGACAGAGAAGGGAAGTCTCTCCACGATAGCAGTTCACTCAACCGAGAGCGACTCGCAAACAATCCTAAAGTGATTTAAATTAAAAGAGGAGCCTTTTTGTTCATCCCGTGATCTCGTTTGCCCCTCGACTGATTCGGCAATGAACTTCTAAAGTCCAGACTCGAGAAAATACTCTGTTTTTTCTTCTTCTGGTTGAGATTTTGTTCCACAGGAGCCTGAGAGCCTGGGGACAGCTTGGAGAGGAGAGCTTCTGGAGCGGTGTTGCAAGAGGAGGGACGCCCGCTGTGCCATCGTTGTGATGGCTTACGGCGGTTTCCGTAATTCTTTCAAAGTCCAGTTGCTCACGTCACAATCTTTCAGAGTTCTATTTTAAATCTTGTTCGCTTCAGGAAATGCAAAGAAAAATGTGTGGAAAGTTTGAACTGTAAACGCTTCTCGCTGAAAAATTTCAGCACTTGAAAACATTTATGATTCATTCAATTTTACCAAACATATTCAAATCACCTTGAGAATACTGCTGAGACTGTACGGGTGAAACTGAACGGCTGAGACTGTACGGCTGACACGGTACGGCTGAAACTGTACTGCTAACATTGTACAGCAGTAATTGTACAGTAGAGACTGTACAGCAGAGACTCCATGGCAGAGGCTTTACAGCAGAGACTGTACAACAGAGATGCGACAGACCCACAAGTCGAGGCGAAAAATAATTGGAAATTTGCCGGGGTAGAAACCAGGGACTTAATTACTCCTGCCTGAGACTGTTTAATGTATTCAAATTATTCAGCAGGGCTTCATTTAATGAAGTGGCAGCCTTCTTTTCCCTCCATAATCGTTGTTCTTTTCGCTCGCCGCTAATTAAAACGAATGCGGCAAAGAATATTAGCTAAAGGAAGATGTTTTGGTATCAATTTTGGAGTTAGACTTCATCCCCTTCACTCCGAAGTGGGAGGAGACAACTTAGTTTGAGGCTATATATGTTAAGTATTTATCAGGTCATGTTGTAAACTAATTATTCTGCAAAACGCTAAATTTCTTTTATTTAAACCTTGGTCAACTTCTTTGATATTAGAAATGAAGTAAGACGTCTTAAGTAACCTATAATATTCAAATTTATTTGAAAAAGAGCCAACCCTCAATGTATTAATATAAAATTTCATTCTCTGAAGAACTTCGATTGAATAGATAATTACAAATGATGGAGAGCATTCGAACTGAAATGAACTTCGTTGAAAACTCTGCTCTCTTTTCTTGAATTTGCCAAAATAAATTACAACTTCGCTTAATGACTCGACGAGAACCAGATCTGAAGCCTTTTAAATCAGAAAATCCTTTTTTCATCAGTATCCACCTATAATTTTTATATCGTCGCAAACGGAGCATTTAAAAGTTGTGAGACTTATAACAACTTGAAATTAGTTTGCTAAATATCGTACGCGAAGTTCTTGCCCTTGCCAGGACTGTTACGGAAACTAAATGTTATCCCACCTTGTCAATGGCTCCTAGATGTATCCCAAATACGTCTGCGATGTTTCTGTATAATATATGTACAATAATTAATAATTCTACATCACAATCATTCTTTAAAATTATATGCAGCACCGGAATGCGAAAAATTTCGACGTAAAACTTCTACGTTATGTGATACTTACATAGGTAAATATCGCGGTATGCAATATCATAATATCATAGTCATGTTTAGTATTTTAATAATGTGATGTTTCCATAGTTGTATTTCGTTATGAAATGATTCTAGAAACGGCCTTCCAGTACAAGCAGCGACTCTCGTTCCAAACCCTGCCTATGTTTTTCACAGGTACAACCTCAGATGTTTTCGCCTAACGCCTTATATTGCAAAAACACAAATTTCATTTGCAGCCTCAAGACATTGAAGTCGTCTTCAACGTCTCCGACACTTCAATATACAGTAGGGACACGAGTGATTGCTCTCTTTAAAATCCATTTTCATTAAACGTCTAGCAGAGCAACAGACCAAAAATCTGAACAGAACAAAAATTCTAGTAAGCTGTGTGAAATCCTAAAATAATATGTAGACCTTTACAAGTAATCGGCTTTATATATACTCAAATCATATAAGATACGATACAACTTATTCAACCATTTCTGTGAAACAACTTTAACACGATAATGGTGGTATTTTTCCGGTTACACATCTGAATTATTTCCAGAACATTTGAAAAGTTTTGAAAAGAAAATCAACTTAGTTCGGCATGAAATCAGACTTTTAGTCACTAAAGAGTCGTCGTAGTATACAGTCACGTGAAGGCCTTCATATTCAGTCGTAATTCACGTGAAGGACATCAAGTTTAGTCGTAATTCACGTGAAGGACTTCATGTTCAGTCGTAATTCCCGTGAAGGACATCATGTTCAGTCGTAATTCCCGTGAAGGATTTCATGTTCAGTCGTAATTCCTCCCATCATGTGTTAAGGACCCAAGGACCAGCCTATGAGAGGCCTAATATCATCTGAGCTGTGCGGTACGGAGGGAACAGTATTAAGTTTTGGGGTTGTTCCACAGCACAAAACACTTGTGCACTTTAGATTATTGGTCAGAAGATGAATGGGGTCATGAAGCGTCAAATATTGGGGAAGATCTTCACTCCAAGCGGGGAGACGTATATTCTAACAGCGCAAGTGAATGTTCCAGCAAGGTAACGCTCCTAAACACAGGGCAAAATTACCATCCGGATGGCTTATGAATGATAGAATCAATGATCTCCCGTGGTCATGCCGATCGCTGGATCTCGATCCTATCGAACATCTTTGGGAGCACAGAAAAAGAAGGTTCATGAGAGAAGTCCGATGAGCCTTGAAGAACTGAAGAAAATATCCGTTCAAAAACTGGTTTGTCCGTTTAATTTCATCATGTGAAAACCGTCTCCGAGCAGTTATAACCAACGAAGGTTTCGCATCTAAATACTATACATAGGAAACTGTTTTGGCGGAATACTTTTGCCCTGAGTCACATGTGTTTTGGGTGTATGTGAGACCATATATATGAGCTTGCAAAAGGAGAAATTTTGCTTTTTATTTTCATGCTACCTTAGGAATGTACTTTTTATGTGAGTTGTACGACTACTCGCTCGTTAGATATTTAATAAAAAATAAATTCTTCTGAGTGCAATTAATTTTATTCTTGTAACGTACATATTTGTTTTTTTTATGTCTAAAGTAAATTTGCACTATACATGATAGTCCATTAATGGATAAGAAATTTAACTCGTGCAAAGGTTAGCGCGATTTTTTGCTCACGTCTTAGATTTATTGTCGAAACTTTTGTATTCCAAATCAGAGCGCGTAATTCTAGTCTATTTTACCACCTAGGAAAGCATTTAAACTTGTGAATTTTACTGCACGGCGACAAAGTCACTTACAAGATTACCATCGCCTATGCTGAAATTCTAATACAAATATTGCTATGACCCTCGCATGAATAAAATTACGCTCACAATAAAGTATTCATCATTCACATTAAAGTACGCAACTGAACACACTCTCTACTGAAAAGAAGTTTGTCAACTCAGTTCAGCCCGAAAATGATCGGCTCAGTATCGTGTGATTTCTTCAAATTTCAAGGACTTAATTGATCTGGTAAGGAAAATTTAAATTGAGGTCAGCGGCCTTTATGAGGTGGTTTTACTGTGCGATGAATATTCTCTTTTCACGAGCATCACAATTAAACTTAAAAAATTGGGGGTTTGAAGTGCGATAGTCATCATGCCGGATCGTTGATATTTGGAAATCTCACTTAAGCTTGTAAAAGAGAACCAAAGTAAGACGGAAACATTTTACCAAAAGTTCATTTGCCAAAATGTTCCCTAATATGCACCTCGTCCTCTTTCAATGATATTCAAAAAACATTCATGGAGAACAGCTAAAAATGATGAATAACTTGTCGGCTGCCAAAGCGGGTAATTTTTCGCCGATCATATTTCATCAGGCGAGGAAACTGCATTCGTTAATTTAAACTAAATCCGTTTCGTGAGTAAGTTCGCGTGTGGCGCGTTGGCTACCAATGTGTTAACTTTGACGGGCTGTCGGAGTGAGTGATTGGAAGGTCAACATCGAGCGCGTCTGTCGAGCAAACACTCGACTCTCGTACGCCTCCCAACTGCCTTCGTTAGCGATACTGAAGTAATTATTCGGTCGATGGAAATTCATATATAAAGTTTCATGGGGAGAGAAGAGTACATTTTACGGAGTGTCACGGACCTCAATGAAGTAGACGTGGAAATTTCCAGTGAAAGAGACAAGGAACGAAATCGTGTTCGAGAGGTGTTTCTTTGAGCAAATTCTAAGAAGGTAAGTTTTTGAGCGCCAGGGAAATTTATAAGGTCCTTCGTAAACCTTCAATGAAGCACATGGTTCTCGCACAGTAAGCAATTTATCTTAATTAAATCAACGCAAAATTTTAGCTCAAATTAAAATACTGTGATTGGAACGTAACGATATTTTCTTGATAAGAAAAGTATAAAGCCAATTGTGAACCATCTCTTCAGGCCAGGAATAGCACAAGACTAATGACTTCCACGAAATTGTTGAGCGAGCTTGCGTTGAACTCAAGACGTCATATGTTTGCGCGGATTCTCTGAATTACTATAGAAAAAAGTTTAATGCGGCAATTGTGGTGGGAGTAGAGGTTGTTTTAATAATTCTCCCTTAAAAACGCTTACAAACACGTAGAAGGAATTTAGAAAAATGGGATCTAATGAAAATGCAGATAATAAATTGCCACTGTAGAAGTTAAAAACCTCATTGGAGGATCAGGTCTACTTAGAAAGTTTAGCGAAGTAATATTTATGGCGTAAATTCTGTGCCTTCTGGCAGTGTCTGGTAAACAGCGAGCACTTTTGTGTCGAATGCCTGGGATTTGAATGTTAATAAGAAAAAGTGCATCTTGAGGGCATGAAAGTTTTCGTTACTAAATTGCGCAAAAATTGACTGAACGCTGTCATAATACTCGAAAAAATCAGGATCATGCACTCCTGCCACCACCGTAAATGCTGCCTCAGAAGTGCCTGAGTGTACAAGCTCTCAGAGAGTAGTAGCAGGGATCGTTAAAGTCTGTTCTAATTACTTTATAGTAACATTGCAAGATCAATTTCAATAAAAATCTGTTACATGACTTAAAAAACTAGCCTTTTAGATCAGTTGAGAAGAAAATAATTTTATCCTTAACCGTCTATCAAGATTTCAAAATCCAGATTTATATGGAAAGACCAAATTTTTCGTAGAATGCAAAATTTAGTTCATCATCAAAATGATTTGTTCGGTAAAGGGTTAACGATCAATTGCAGTAATTAGAATGTATTTATTGTTATCAGTAGAGTAGAGAAATTAGTAGTAGAAAACTCGAAATTAATTTTCTATTAATGACGCGGGAAAAAATCGCAGCTAACAGAATTCCTCATCAATTCGTACCAATAGATATTAAGGAAGGTAAGTTTCGCATGTCATGACGTATTACCATCTATATCGCTTTTTCATTCATATTTATTTCTTACTTATACCAAGATATTATTTATATCAAGTATAAGTAATATAAATAAATTGTACGACTGTTGGCTAGCTAGATATTTAATGAAAAGTTAAATCTTATGAGTGCAGTCACTTCTGTTCTTTTAAAGTACATATTTGCTTATTACGTCTAAAGTGAATTCACACGATACTTAATAGTCCATTGATCGATAAGATTTTTTTGGAACGTCAATTCGTAACTTCGGAGTTTCATTAATCTTTACGTTGCATTACCGTTAACTGACGTCAGACTGATTAGGCGACAGTCTTTGGGAGCTTGTTTGCTTCCTTTCTCGAAGACATTCAGTAACAGATATAAATATAAGGCAGCAATTCTTCTGTGACACTTTTCTGTGAAGGTGCGTGCTTAAATTTCATACAAATCAGCTACTGGACTTTCAAGCAGAACAGAGCCTTTTCGTCAGTGAGGTCACCATATCAACGATCGGATGTAGTAATTGAAATTTTCATACCAATGTCCGTAGAGTTTAAAAATTTGATATAAAAAATGTGAATATTTTTCTATTGATAACTAAAGGACCGATTTTAAAAAACAGAATTTATCGTTAAATCTTTAATATGGCATCGTATGAAACAAAGGAAGTATGTTTTGCTTTTACGGCGGTTTATTACGGTGCATAATTTCTTCATCCATATACCTATTTCTTTAAGTGTTGCCAGAAAAACGTCAAAATTGTCTAGGTCATACTAATGAATGAAATTATAATATATGAGATGGAGCCTTAATTCCGGTTTAGATGGGCCATAGCCCTTTTGAGTTACGTTTTTGATCACATGTTGTAAATCTCCAGCAGCGAAGAGCCTACCTTTTTCCGTTTTTCACTTATTTTTCTCAGATGTTCTTCCAGTCAATGAGGTCCTTATCGTCGTACTAAACTGTGCTTGATATAGCCCTTCCAAAATCTCAACCCTGATCTCACATTTGATGCCGACTATAACGAAACATAATTTTTCCTCGTATGAAGTATCCCCAGCATTAGCAAATAAATATCACTGAACTGTCTCTAACACAACCTGGTTTTGCCGTGACAGTACGTTAAAATTTTAATACATATATATGAGAGTAACGGGTAACCCATGCATACTCATTTCTTATAACTTTTCAAAACAAGTTTCACAAATTTACATTTCTCTTTCGAGAATGAATAAACTGTCCACGTGAATTCACCCATTTAGTGAAATTTTTCGATTTGTTTAGTTGCAGTTGTCATCGTCGATAAATACAGATTGAAACGGCAAAGTGTGGACTATTAATGATTAATTAAATCCGATTTAAAAAAGGAAACTTTGTTTGGTTTTACTCGAAGAGATGGGGTTTTAATGCCCTTTCATTTTATGTCAATTTAATTCAATGTATCTTCCTTTTGCTCTGATGATCTGGTTGTAGACGAGAAATAACTAGCTCGCATGTGGCACGCAAAGTTTCAGCTAGTCTTTCACCCCAGCTCTGTTTCAGATTTTGCTGTAGAGCACTCAGCATCCAATGTGTGGGATGTAAAATAGGCCATCTGTTCCGAAATTGACCACATCCTAAAGTCCATCGGATTTAAATCTGGTGATCAAGGAGACCGGAGTTACTTGGAGAAGAACCCATTGAAATCGTCCCTGTACTGAAATAGAACGTTTTTAGTAGTGCGAAAGATGGCTCCGTCCTGTTGAAATGTAACGCCGTCATTTCTTGTCATGGTTTTCACTCAAGTTACCATTGCATTTTTCGACTTGTTAAGAAAAGCGTTTTGGTTTATCTCAACTCCCTCATAAATGAAAATCAAAGGAGTTTTCTGACCATTAAATAGGACGTCCGTCCTTACCATAACCAAAGCTTGTTTTTGTCTTCTGAATGGTGTTCTGAATTCAACAGGGACCAATTCTTTGCATCCTATCCATATTCGATAATTTTGAGAGTTAGGAATGGCTTGAACGATGAATAATTTTCCATCGGACCAGAGAACTTGAGGCTATGTGCTATCAAAGAGTTTTTGCTGAAGCAAATGTGCTCTTTCTAGCCTTTTCATTTTTATTCCTTCAGAAAGATGCAGCATTTTGGTGATCTTGTATGCCTTTACTTTGAAGTCATTTTTGAGCAGTCTTAGCATAATGAAATAGCTCACCCTGGCCTCTTCGTGTGAGTTTTTGACACTCCTTCGAGGAATTACTTGTAACTTTCGTTTGGTGCTCGTGATAATCTTTTCGTTTTTGTTGGTCTCATGGGAATACTCCTGATCCTTGGAGGACAGCTACCAGTCTCTCTGAGTCGTCTGATTGCTTTGAAAACGCCAGAACAGCTTACAGGATCACACAATGATTTGAAAATTTCTGAAGCTGACTTTGCACTCCAGTGCAGCCTTTCGATACTCGTTCCCGTCCGTTCGGACATTTTGAAGAATATAGTCGAATTTTAATTAAAATCTGTTAAATTAGATACATCGACAAATAAATTATCTGCAAGTAAATGGAGGAACGTCATTCCTAATATAACTTAATAATTTCATTAGAAAATATTCTACTCTTTGTGGTTCCACCCTGTACAAGAAATCAAACTCGTACTATTATCAGCGCTATTTTTTTTTGTCCTACGTTTGTCATGAATCATTAAAAAATATGACGATTTCAGCAGAGTGAGAAATACTTCAGCTTTTTATTGACATCCCATTGAATCAAAGAAAAGTCTCCAGAAATTGCGTACGTTGAGAGCCAAAATGTTTATCCAGCGTACATATAATAAAGAAGAGAGGCAGTGTTCGTTTACTGACGAATATCGAGAAACAATATCCTACATATGTAGAGTACAGCACCTGAAGTGCATGTTCTTATGAAAATGTTCGCAGTATCTTAAAACTAATTTTCTTTCTCATTAAAATTGGCGAAGTGAGCGCAACAGCCTTATAACTTTCTGCTAACGTCGCCATCAATCCGGGCAAATTTTGTTACTCGTGTTCCGTCTCATTCAACGCAATCATCTCTCTCAATTTTCTATGAAAAACCAAGTGCAATTTGATATTCGAGCTTCTGCGAGAGCTTTCATCTCTGTAAAAGTTTCCATGAGCAAAAGATTCCGAGAAATTTTCTGCTACAGCAGGAGTCGTCTTTTTCAGAAACAGAATTTAATTTGATTTGACTTATGAGTTTGGTCAAAAATTGTCTTTGATTTCAAAACTGGTAAAATAAGGCCTTCGAGAAGTCATCTGTTGTCAGAGTGCTGTTAATGTGGCGCTAATTTGGAGAGTCAAAATACGATCTACATCACTATGACATGATGCCCCTAAATCTGAATTACTGCGAATTTCTAACTCTAAAGTTAGATGCTCCTCTCTTTGCTGTTCCACGTACATAATCCGGTTCACTTAGTATAATTACTTCTATAGGGTTACACAAAACTCCTCCAACAAATACTCTTTATGCTAAGTATGCAGAAAATGAATTATATAACAGGAAAGGCTATATAAAAAATTGAACAAAATGAAAATAAATTTGTTTTAACAGGTTCACTAATGTCCTAGGATAAAATGTGTGAAGTTTCATTGAATAAATTCGTCTCTTCTTTTCACTATCTCCTTCAACCTTTTTAGAGTAGCTTCCACGTCTGCACGCGCTACATCTATCAAAAATTTAACCTATTTTTGCTGCAGTTATCATTTTAGGCTTCTACTTTTGAATAAGGTTTTCTAGAACTATTCGTTTCCAAAATAGACCACACACAGAAGTCCATAAAACTCAGATCAGAGCTCGAAGGAGGCCATTCTTCCTTAGTTGAGAAGTCTGGAACATTGTACGTGAGCCATCATAGGGCTCTTTCGAAGTGTGAGCGGGTGCTCCAACTTGTTAAAAAAGAAATTGACCTCCTTCGAGCGGGGTTTCACTAAGGCTCCTCACCACTGGCCCTAGAATATGCTCTTCGTAAATTGTAGAGTTAATTTCTACTCCCGAGGACACAAAACCTAAGGCGTTTTCCCTCCTGCAGGCACTCCTACCCAGACCACAACCAGCGAAAGTTTTGAGTTAAACGGGCTTTTAGGTTAGGTTAGGTTAGGTTAGGTTAGGTTAGGTTAGGTT
>VOMN01032751.1:0-11698 GCA_014899125.1 Orchestia grillus | reverse complement strand
GAACATTTTTCCACCATGGAACCACGGGCCAAATTTTAAAGGTAGCGCATGGTAGCAAAATAAAACGCGTTTTGTTCGCTTGTTGCCTGCAATTCGAGCTGCAGACCACCGATGTGTGGGAGGTGCAGAGCATTGCACCATGCCAGGCAACGTTATGTATCCGTTCACCTCAGCAGCATCTAAAAAAAAGGCTCAAAATTAGGCTCGTTGGCTGTTAGGTATTCGTTAAACATTCGAAAGAACGGCGATTATTACATCAGACGTAAGAATAATATTTATTCTGTAATTAAGGCCATTGCCGTATTGTGATATCTTAGAAAACCGGGACTACTACCACTAGAACATATTCCGTATTTTGATGATTTATGTAATGTAGAGTTATACACGCTGAATGTTCTGATTTTTATGTAACTGTAGTGAATGAAAATGTCGGTCTGACCTGTCCTCAAAAGAAATCAATCCAATCAAAAGACAAATCATGAAAATTAAATAAAGAAAAATGTTTTTACAGCAACCTTGAAATTACGTGCAGTCTCCCCTTGTTGCGCTGGCCGGCAGCTTAGCAACGCACGATGTTAAAAATACATCAGTCGGAAGTTTTCCATACTCAAACGAGTGAAGACGAAAAAAATATCTGTTCGGAAAGACGTAGTCGATACTGCAACACGTACGAGTTGCATAACGAAAATAGCGTTCATTTTCGAGTTCATTTCGATGAATATCATCACAAACATCGTAGAATCGAGATAAATTCCACCTGTGTGAGGCAGTGCCATCGTCTCGTAGTTTTCTGAGCAATTTGGCGGCTTGGTTACTTTGTTTCTAATGTTTTTTTGAAAGTTGAAGGGGAGCTTACAAACGGTCATTGAAAAGAAACGTTGATATGCGAATCTGCTTATAATTTCTATCCCTATTATATTTTGCTTTCGGTATGAATTCAAAATAACTCTATTCGAATATCGATGGATTTTAAATCGAAATATCACAACGATGATAACGAAAGGTATCTATACGAGGACTAAACGCTCCCATGCGTCATTACAGAAACGTCGTGATCTCACGGGCATCTGATCTCGGGGCGAGTCCTACAAGTGATGGAATGGTTCACAGCCACGTATGGTTCACAGCCACGTATGGTTCACGGTCAAGTATGGTTCAGAGTCTGGTGTGATTCAAGGTCATGTATGGTTCACGGTCATGTATGGTTTACCGCCATGTATGCTCTACAGCCACGTATGATTCACAGCCATGTGGGGTTCACGGCCATGTATGCTCCACAGCCGTGTATGCTTTACAGCCATGTATGATTCACAGCCATGTGTGGTTCACGGTCATGTGTGGTTCACGGCGATGTATGGTTTACAGCCATGTATGGTTGGCAGCCGTATATGGCTCACAGCCCTAACATGGTTCGCACCCATATATGTCCGTGGAAGGAATGACACTCTAAAAAATATGGGAATTTCGTTCACTCATCCAGTGAAAAAAAAATTATTTGAGGGGGGCTCTCGTTAAAAAGGGTGTATTTCAAACATGCATTTATTCATGAAAAATGAATTCATGCTGCGTCTCGCTATTTTGGTTCAGTCAAGGTAAAAGAATTACAAGTCGATAGTAACATGTGCAGAAATCTTAGAGCTACTCCCAAATTTAGCTGCATGCTGCTTGTACTTTCTAGCTCAAAGAAGTCGATAACTATTTACGGGAGGTCAAATAAATCTCTCAATTTTATATCCATGTATTGCTATCGTTTCTAAATCTACATTAGATACCCCTCGAAACTGGTGAAGGTTGCAAGAAACGCCAGTTGTTGTTGAGGTGGAAACTGATGTAAGCTGACACGCAAGTTACAATCCTCTAGTGGTATTTTTAGCTTTGCGATCTTGCTGGCAATAGAACGGAAAATTAGCTGCTTTAAAACGTTCTCGTTATAAAACCTCTTTGTTCTAAGCAAAACTAGCCGCCTGTCAACACAGGAGTTCATGTGGAGAAAATAAAAATCCCAAGCAGTATATAATTCGAAGAATAATAATACTAAGTTTCTTCAGCGATCAAAATTGTAACCACTTCAAGTACAAAAAGAAAAATACTACCATCATTCAATCGATGATCATTTAGGCTTTATCATACATCTACCTCTGCCATCATAGATATTTCTACAGCTCGTCACTCGCTTGAGAAAGATGAAACATTTAGACACGTTACTCAGACAACGATGCCTTCTGGCACCACTGAGAGCGACGCAAGATGGCGCAACCGCGGTAGGTGATCGAGATTTGCTGGCGGAACTCGACACGAGGGTCAGCTGATGACTTTATTGAACAGGTGGCAACGATGGGTCGGGCGATTTAATGAAGAATAGAATATAAGGCAGTGATAGAAGCGACATGGCAGTGTGCAATAACGTGTATTAACGTGATGAATACATCGCGACATGCATGGTAGTGTGCAATAACGTGTATTATCATAATGAATACATTGCGACATGCATGGTAGTGTTCATTAACGTGTATTATCATAATGAATACATTGCGACATGCATGGCAGTGTGCAATAACGTGTATTAACGTGATGAATACATTGCGACATGCATGGTAGTGTGCAATAACGTGTATTAATATAATGAATACATTGCGACATGCATGGTAGTGTGCATTAACGTGTATTATCATAATGAATACATTGCGACATGCATGGTAGTGTGCAATAACGTGTATTAACGTGATGAATACATTGCGACATGCATGGTACTGTGCAATAACGTGTATTAATGTAACAAATACATTGCGACATGCATGGTACTGTGGAATAACGTGTATTAATATAACAAATATATTGCAACATACAAGGTAGTGTGCAATAACGTGTATCAACGCAATCAATAAACTGACACGCAAGAAATTAACCACAAACGAAGCAGGGTTGCGGGAGAAAAGCCTCCTGCAAAGCTCCTGGATGAGATCCTTTGAACCTGCCGCTACGACCACAAGTTTCAACTTAATTATACTCTAGAAAATATGGTTGAAATTCCCCGCCCGGTCCAAAGCAAACGAACTCTTGTCAATTACCACGACCGCTAAGCTGGGAGGCCTGGGCATGAGGAATGGAGTGTAAGCTCCCTGTATCACCACTTCACGGGGGTCGAGCGGCCACCTGATAAAAACCCCCATTAGAAACTTAAAAATCTAGATTAAAAGTTTTAAGACACCATTGAAAGCTCTCAAAGCTCTCTAAAAGTTTTAAAATTCTCATCATAAGATGAAGAATTTTACTAATTCTTCTACTAAGAATACTACTAAGAATACTAATCAGAAGTTTGAAAATCCCCATTCGAAATTTAAAATAGCATCAGAAACTTTAAAATTCCTATTAGAAGTTTAATGACATCCATTAGAAGATTTAAAATCTCATCTGAATTTTAAAACTCTCCCATAAGGAGTTTAAAAACCCTACAAGAAGTGAAAAATTTCAATTAGTAGATTAAATTTTTCAATTAGAAATTTAAATTCCCCATTAGAAGTTTCAAAATGCCAATTGGAAGCTTAAAAATCCCTATTAGAAATTTAAAAATTTCCGCTAAAAGTTCGGACGAGATTTTCGAGAAACATTGATGATGGCACCCTGGTTCTAACGTTCCCAGAGTAGTTCAATGAATTGAAAACATAGTATGAGTTGCCGGCCTCCATCACTCGATTTGTACGATGATCTGACTCAATTGAGAAGTCGAAACAGATTCGCTTAGAAATCAGTAAGATGAAATTTTTATTTTATTTTATTTTATGTACCACCAAGTAAAGGAAACGTGCGAGTATATTGCATTTTGCCTAACTTACTTCAAGCTACTTCAAAACGGTTCATTTGAGTAACTTACCTTCGGTGTGATTATTAATAAAGCCTCAGGTTTTGGGGGCTTTCCATGAAATGTCCCCTTCAGGGATTCACACATAGAAATTGAACTATTTCAAGTTTTCTGGGATGCATAGTACGTCCCAGAAGTTTATTATGGTCTCCTGGGACATACCCTTATGTGTCACTAAACTTGGATTAAAATATCTACTAAGACACTAATGTCCTATTGCTAGACGTAAGAAATTAATAAGCTGGACTATACCATTCATCCAATTAAAATATAATATTTATATTTTTACAGACACGAAAGATTTCATTTTAGTGGAATGATTTTTAGAGGAATGAATCAATCACAAGAATGCCCACTCGTGAGGGGAGACAGCGCGCGGAGGAGTACAGGGACAGGCTGGGACGCGCCGGTGTGACGTCACCAACTCAATGTGCGTGAGTCAGAGCCCCAGGCTGTGGGGTGTTGGGGGCCTTTCACAAGATGTGTCAACGTCTGAAGACAGTGTGCATGGCAGACTCCCAAGCAAGGGAATCGATTGCTTATTTTACTCTCAATTCTCGTGTCAGGTCGGAAGTCAAGGGACTGTACAGTTTTTTGAAAATTGTCAGCCTTCCTGTACATGGTTATCAAGGTATTTGTTTGTTAAAAATATAATGTAAAGATTCCAAACTTTTGCAAGCATTAAGATATTTTTTCAGTACATTGACCCAAAGGTAAATTAAATCCAACACAAATTTACTCACATCCCCAGCTGGGAAGCACTCGATAATTTCTTCATTAAATGCAAGTTGAAGCGAGCGTCTCCGAATAGTTGTATCAGAAGTACGCTTGCACAAATACGTCGTATTGCAAATATTTAGATCTCCATTGCTCACTTTAGAATCGTCGTAACTGAGCAGGTGTCGCCAGGCGTTGCTAACGTGACGTCATCCCCTCAGCCCCCCTCAGCCTGTTATATGCCTAGGGCTTTACCTGAGGGACGGCAGTGCAGCTTCAGCTTCGTAAGGGGGAGTAGTTTGTTTGAGGCGCTACTAACCCCCATCGATTATTCGGGAGAACACGTTTTTACTGCATACTTAGAATAGGAAACGCGAGTGCTAAATATCTTATGATGGGTTCCCAGCAGGCAAATGCGCTTAGTTTATTTTGACGTTAACTATAATTTACATATTTTGACATCAATTGAAATTTAATTTCAGTCAACGAGAAGTGAGTTTTCTTTTTGGGTCCCTGAATGAGATTTCGCGTTTTGGTGGAATCCAGTCCCACTTTTCATGGATAACCCCTAACACCACTTCTTTCAAGCTACCACTCGCACTTCCTTTCATTAAACCTTAACCCTTGTCGCCCTGAAGCAAAGTCGGCATAAGTTCGAGTTCTACAACATTTCTGGACCTACTCCCACCCAAGTCCACAAATCAGGCTCCACTTCAAAAAAAATCCTTGCTCTTGAAATTACGAGTACGACGGAAATGAAGAATATTATATGCCCTCTCGAGTCGCGATTTTGGATCAATGATAGGAAAAATTACAGGACATTTATTGTGATAGTGTCCCGGGAGCCTTCATTTTTGAAGAAGGCGATATTGGAAACGTTAAATTTAAAAAAATTTCAAGTTAGCGGTGGGTGCCGAAAGTTTAAATTTCATTTCTCAAAATCCCCTTTACTTGGACCTGTGCTCAAAAATTAGAAGCATATACACTAATTCTTCTTTTCGAACGATCAACGCCAGGTACTGTTACATATGCTCATATTCGTTATGTATTATCTTAATTTGATTTTTTAGAGAAAATTAGATGATATAATTGCAAATTTCATCATGCGCCTTAATAAATTTTTGTTATCTAGTAAGCTCAAGCGATAACGTTAAATTTTAAAAATTTTTGCTACTAGCCAGCTGTGATAATCTGAAGCTCAAGTAATTCCCATCATTTTATATTACCAAATGCTGCGACGGAGCACAACTATGGCAAGTGCGGCCAGACTTGGCAGTCGTTGCTGCAGCTCGACTCGGAACATTAGCAGGCTGCAAGCAGCTGAGGCACACTTGGAGCAGCAGAGGCACATTTGGAGCAGCAGAGGCACACTTGGAGCAGCAGAGGCGCACTTGGAGCAGCTAAGGCGCACTTGGAGCAGCTAAGGCACACTTGGAGCAGCTGAGGCACATTCGGAGCAGCTGAGGCACACTTGGAGCAGCTGAGGCACACTTGGAGCAGCTAAGGCACATTTGGAGCAGCTAAGGCGCACTTGGAGCAGCTAAGGCACATTTGGAGCAGCTGAGGCACATTCGGAGCAGCTGAGGCACATTCGGAGCAGTTGAGGCACACTTGGAGCAGCTATGACACATTTTTAGGTCATCGATGTTTTTTTAACGAAAACGTAATTTCAAAGGATATAAAGAAGCATTCATAGAAGTGCTTGGTAAAATCTTAACGTTGTAAAAAGGTTTTTACTAATTATATCAGAGTTGATTTCGCGGTAGTCATTGCTTCCAGCAACGTCGCATATCAAATAGTTCTTATTAAAAATAGTTTAAACCAATTTCAGCCATGCTTAACATATAACATTATGCTATAATTTTACAAAAGGTTCCACATCGGAGACTTTGTATATTTTTGTGTCATTTTCACTCTTCTTTTAAATTAAGCAAGTACTTATTTCCGATGCGGCTCCATCTCTCAAAATAATTTCCCATTTTAATACGTTTAAATTCGTTTACCCTCTGTGAAATCGCCCGAACTCGCTAGTGACCTTTTCCGTCTTCGATTTTGACTCTTCATTGTTAGATGGAGCTGGAGATGAAAGGTCATGTAGGGAAAGGGTTTTCACGTTTCAGTACTGTTCCAATGCAGTCTTTTCTTGCTACTCGTGTTTCGAGACCGTATTAATGATCTTTTGATTCGATCAGCCCCAATGGTTAACGACTCCCTGCTGTGAGCCCAGTCGAAGTATGTGGTTTTCACCAATCATCATCTAGATCTAAAATTATATTTCTCGTGGATTCGGTTTTAGAAGATTCGAAAAGATGGCATACGCACAGCACTCTCATCCAGAAAAACTCTGGGTTGATTTGAAAGGGAACCAACGGAAATGGATGAAATGTCAGCAGAGATTGTCAATCGTGTACATGAGCCTTGTTCTCAGTCTCACAGGCGTTGATAATGGAAACTTTGTACAGGAAATTTTCAATTGTTTCGGGTGAATCGTCTAAACTTGCTAGGTCAATTTCAATGAAATATCTTAAATTCGCTCGTCATTTCTGCTCGTTGGTGCGGAGAATACGATATTGGCAGTTGACTAGACTCAAGTTCTGTGTTGATCTCGTCGCCGTGGCAACGGACCGCTCACCAGCCACGGACGCACCTCGCTCCTCCGCTGTGTCGATACTTTGTCATGGTCGCCACCTGCAGACGTCCCCTCAATCTTCGTTAGAATGTACAAGCAGCAGGTCCATCAACTTACTTTGATAAAGCCATTATTTCAATTGTGGTGTTAGCTAAAGTTTATAGAAAGCATTCGTATCTGAATGTGAGATCGAGACAGTTAGCCCCACGTGAAGATCGTAACATTCGGAAAATAATTTTCTAAATCTTTGTACACTTCAGGCTCTACAACTCTTCTTATTTCTAAGACTCTAAACTGGTAAGCAAAGGTGACCATACAGAAATCAGGCAAAATTACTAAACCTGACGAACTGCGTGTACTCATTGTACACTCATTTCACTGATGATGAGTCTGTTTGTCAGCTCCATCTAGTCTTTGTTTGTTCAGCTTTTAGGCTGCCTTTATCACTTGGAAATTACTCCTCAGTTCATGAACTTGAAATTAGAACAAAACTAATAATACATTCCTTTGAAAGTAACCTATTCATCAAGCTGAACCTCTGGATAAATTGTCACGTGAGAGCAGTTTATTGTGAGAACTGCGTTACCGACAAACAAAGTGCAGTTGCGGTGAGCAAATGGTGAATTTTGACTGTATTGAATGGAAAAGTTAATTCGAACAGCCAATAAATTAAATAACAGTGTTTCATCAGCCCATAAAAATTAGCACTTTAGGTGTGACATTTTTGACACAGAGCTACTTCAGTCTCCCGTACACCGATCAAGCTCGGCAGAGTTCGCGCATCCAATCGGGTGCCCAGATCGATCAGCAGCAATTTTCGACCTCGACGGCGAATGTAATTTTCTCGGGGCCCCCAAACTCGGCACGGATTATTCTTGCCCAACGTAACCTAAAGCATGACAGATCAGCTGCAGTGATGTGTCTGCTGTATTCTTAGAACGAATTACTTGAAAAATTTCGGTGAATCCAGAAATCTAAGGTATGCGCAGAGTCGGTATTATATCATTTCGGTCAATGCGCTTCACCTGGTCCTGAGTGCCTCGAAAGAAGGGCATATCACTTTGAATAGTAATTCATTGTTTTCTCTGTTTATTTTTAGACTAAAGTGTGAGCTTGATTTTCAGTTAATGACGATAGAGGAGAACGACCTGTCAATTTCAGCAACGTTTGTTATGATATTGAAGAGCTGCGCAATGATGACGCAATCATGCGTCTCATGAAAAGTCATGACATTGTCATCAATTGCCGAATTTAAAGTTATAGAAAAAATATGTTCTCAACATATCATATATCCATGAGTTTCGTTAATCTTCTTTAGTCTGTAACATTTTCATCGGTTGGAAATCAAATTCTACCTAAAATGCTTGCACACGGTAGATTTCATGTAATTATGCTATTGTGAACTATTTAAATGTAAAATATTAAATGAAAGACGCATTTTCAGTTTACCTGTTCTTCCAAAATCTAACTAATATTTCATTGAGCAGGTACTGATAATAGAAATAAAAAACTGAACAGTAAATTCCAGCTGGACATTCCAATGAAATCGTGCGGCACACGTCAGTCATAATTAACAAATTTAGAACAAAGATCAAACTTGCTTTCATTCCGCCACAATGGCGGACCTGTTACTAGCTGCTATAAAGGCACTGGTGCTGCCCCTGGATGCGCCACCTTCAGGCAGTGCGACAGAAGCATCATTGGAAGGCCTTTCAACACGACCCAGTCCCAGAACATCAGTGCAGCCTGTCTCCGCACCAGCTGCCACCAAAACATCAACATCAGCCTCTTTCGATCCTGCTGCAAGTGTCACTTCAACGGAAGCCGTCACTGCAGAGCGCTCTCCATCTCATGGTTGTCTGTTACCAGCTGCATCTGGCACAGAAGCTAACGAAAATCCGTCGCAGATGGCATCCACAGCTGGCATTCCCTTCGCTACGACTGGCAACGTAGCATCAGCCACCGCGGATTCGTCACCTCATCGAGAAGGAACTATTTCATCCACGCCATCCAGCCCAAACTTTTGCCTGGATGACTTTCACTTTGGTTAGTGAAATCCACTGAAACCAGTACCAGAACCAGTAGTTACCACTAGTTTTCCCGTGTCATGTATAAAAATATATGACTGTATCGAGCAGAATTTTCTAGGAATTCTTCAGGAAAATACCCTAGGCATAAGCCCAGGGTATTTTCCCGACTGCAGCCTTTAATCAAAGTGCAGTAATTAACTTGAAATTTATCTGCAGTTAATTCTTAGCAAACATTTTTGTGTCAATGAAATATCACAGTCAAAAAATGATCCACCGATAAATGACAAAATGTTAATTTCAAATTGCCGTCAGTAACCACTATAAATCTCAATTTTACTCACCAATTGTCCTCATGTTTTAATGGAACATTATCTCCAATTACTACATAATCATTTTTCCAAGCGCGAAAGGGATTGATAGTAACAACAGGTGAAATAACTAAACATTTTCTGTCAATCCATTTGACGAAAATTAGCCCGCGTAAAATATCTGTGATCAACATTTCTGAAACTTGATTGAGTCTCCTCTCACTAGAACGCTTTCACGCAAATGAACGTTATTTTTCAGTGACGTTTGCGGATGCCGAGGATGACGACGCGTGGCCCCTCATCGCTGACGACTGCAAGACGTTCAATGATGCCGGCATCTCAGCGCAGGCAACCACGACATCACTCGTAGATTCGCTCGGCCATAGTTTAGGGAACCAATCAGCATCTAACGAATCCACAGCTCCTGATGTTCCTCCATATCAAAAATTGGACTCTCTTGAATCGTTGGAGTTACTTAACGATACGGATGTCAATTTTCGAGACAGCCAATTTGATGGAGATCGTTCTTCTCTTTCTTCAACTCTCGCTAGTAGTCCTCTAATATCGTTGCCTTCATCTGACAGTGAAGATTTCGATTTTCCAGAGAGTAGTGAGCCTGCGAGTGAAGCAGATGTAAGTTCGGACTGTAGTGGGATCGGTTTCAAAGAATTATTCAATGAATCCAAGTCTGATGAACTCGATTGGGAAGATGATCACTTCCACGATTGTGGAGACGAGTTCAATTCCGAAATGAATGAATCGTTCTACTCTCAGCAGGAGGATAGTGAACCTCTTCTGCCACTGGAAGAGAGTTCAAGCACAGGTGAAGAATGTCTCAGGCTGCTGTTCCATGAAGAGGAGAACGACCAGGAAGATGAAGATCACAAAATGCTGGACGTCGTTGAAGAGCTTCAACCATCGGACTTCAAAGCAGGTTTCTCAGGATATCCAGTGAACGATCTACCGATATTGGAAGGGAACTTTTTTCAATTAGCTGATACACCTCCGTACGAAGAAAAAACTGAGAGCAGACAATTTCATACTAGTCACGCAACAATGTTCTTGTTTGAAATTCCGGCAAAATTTAACGAAGAAACCTTAGTTCAAGAAGACATGAGTGCTAATGTGCTTAGAAATTTCGTCTCACAACAAGACCTCAACAAGTGTGACATCGTTTTCGGAGGTAAGACGCAAACATGTTTCAAACGAACACGTGTCGTGTAGACGTGACTACTAGCAGTACCTCAGACGCTTCGTTGTTTTTTGGCATATCAAGTGTGAACTTGATTGAAAACATACTTTATAAAGAGATCCCTTTTCCCACAACGGTGAAAAACAGTCCATCATCAAAGTTAATGAAGTCCATAATCAAAGTTAATTGAGTAGGTCATCGAGGTTAATTTAGTCATCATCAAAGTTAATTCTATTTTGCAACCTAGTTGCTAAAAATCGTGCACTGCATTTTATCCCAGGTTTTGTTTGAGTCAATTTTCATCTGAACGCAAGTTTAATTATATTACAAAGCTTTCAGCGTACTTTTGGATTCTGGAGTTCTCCTCTGAGCTCTTTTCAATGAGATTTGAACGTATTCTTCGTTCATAAAAATCTATGTGTCATAAATCACTGGATGAAAAAAT
Organism: Orchestia grillus; assembly: GCA_014899125.1. NCBI lineage: Eukaryota > Metazoa > Arthropoda > Malacostraca > Amphipoda > Talitridae > Orchestia > Orchestia grillus. Next base: position 518 of record VOMN01032751.1, on the reverse strand, counting down.
TTGAGCCATCAAATTTGGAATAAATTGTTATAAAACCATGTTGGGTAAATTTCGTATCACGAAATCGCTTGAAGTCAATTACATACGTAAATGAGGTGATTTTCTAGCTCGCATATCTTATTGGACGATGAGGGGCATAGAGAACGTATTTTACTATAAGAACGTATGCCTTTCCTCAAGCAACCAAATAAATCTGCTAATAACCGTGGGCACTACACTCATCCTCCGCGTACGCTCTGCACTAGATCGGATCCTGCAAACAACTGCTCTATGTTCTTGTTCGTAACGGCACGCTCTATTTGTTTCACATGACACAGATATTTTCCGTGCATGTTCTAGTTGACACCGCTTTGTAAGGAACATGACTTCAGAGCGGTTGTTTGCTGGAACTGATCTAGCGCCCTATGAGAGGATGACTAGAACGGTTGTCTACTGGAGCCGATTTAGCGCTCTATGCGAGGATGATTGCGCATAATTTTCTGATTTCTCGGGCAGATTTCGACACGTCGCGGTCCCCC
>VOMN01032748.1:0-11304 GCA_014899125.1 Orchestia grillus | reverse complement strand
GAAGTCCATAACAAAAATTCAGAATGTTTTCCTGACGAATATCAGAAGGCAATGATGAGATCCAAGCTCTGATGCTGTTGCCATGAAACCTAAACTATGATCTATGTAGTTCTGGAGTAGAAATTTTATAAAATCACTTCAGTTTCTCGTCAAATGTTCCTGATGGTCAGTTGGAATGTTTGCTAACTGTATGAGATCTTTATCACCCTTCTTAATAAAAATTTTAAACATTCAAGTACTAAGTGAAAATTATTTATTAGAATAAGGGACGCCCAGGATCCATATAGTAGGTTAAGATTTGGAAACATCCACTGGGCTTGATATTTATTACCCAAGCTTTCACTCGCTTAACCAGAGTGCGTTTTCAAGGGACGAAATAACAAAAAATTTGGACCTATGACATGCTAAGCCGTAAATAGGTTACGCCGACAAAATTCATGCAATATTGCATGGGAAAAATTTGACTGAGATAAAAACATGATGGGTGAAACAGCGATCGAATTTGAACAAAGAATATCATTGGCTATAATTTTACCGGATTGATTGAACAAGGGGGTCATACATTTTACGAAATTAAAAGGGCTGGTTGATAGGATTTGGATTGAATTTAATGAAAAAAGCTTCAAGGAAACGTCTCGGTCGGACGTGAGAGTTCTTGGCTAAAATTTTTGGTTATTCAAAATTTATTTGATGTCCAGTTTCTTCGATGTGCTTAAACACAAGAGAAGATTATTATTGAGTTCGAATTGAATACTAATACTAAGATATTCTTTCTTCAATTTGTTTTCTTGTTTCACCTATGTATACATTATTACAATTTTGACAACTTAGGTAATACACAACTGTCGTATATTAACGGTGAATCAAGTTATCAAGTTGCTTAGTATTTTCACTCCGGGGAAAATGTCATAGTTTGGAGTAATTCTAATGCTCGGTTTAAGCAGGACTTGACAGGAAACTCTAGGGTGATCAGTAGCATTCGCTAAACTGTATTTCATGATATCAAAACGATTCATCACAACTTTGTTTTTACTCCTCCGAAGAGTTTATACCAAGTACATATTACGTTAATTAACTTGCAGGCTACAAAGTCAGGACTTTCTGTAAATTCGTTTACTGATTAGTAGAAGTAGAAATTTTGCTGATGAAATACTACACGAGTGCATTTTATCTTGGCATCGAAATGTGTTTTCTCGACCGGGAAACTTCTCTAGATGGCGTCAAATTTTGGCACTGGAAACGGACAAGCATTTGTACGTGCAGAAAATGGTACGTTCAGTCAATCCTAAATACTTTTCAGGATATTAATAACTCTTTCCCATAAATTGCTATTTTCTAAAGTATCGAAGCATCAGGAGGCGAGTGGTTACAGTTAAACATGCCATATTCTGTCTCTACCCCGAGCCGAGTGGCACAAAATAAGCGTTGAATAACTTAATTTCATTTCTATGCTTGAGGCATAGCTTGAAGATTATTCTCACCAGAGAAAAACTCAGAATATTAAGACTTTCGAATCTAGTATTTCGAATGCAGCCTAAGGTGGGCAAATTGTTTTGAAAGGCTTGTTCAAATCCATTCATTTATTTGTAAAGTAGTTTGAATTTCAACATCTGAAAATGTTTAGAATGTTTTTCTGTTTCATTTTCACTCAAGTGTTGAAAAAAAAAAATCGAAAAATTTAGCCGGATGTTTGAAAAAATTTAGTTACATATGTATATATACATATATATACGCAGCAGTTTTACTGTAGATTCCGTCTGATATTCACAAATTGTCTCCGCTTTAGAAATGAATTGAAATAAAAAGCAAAAACTTTGATGGAATAATTGTATATTTCCAGGAGATCCAAATGGTGCGTAACAAATCACTCAGTGCACGCGTGTCACATTTTTTAGGCACATCACTCTGAAATTCACCTAAAATAAATGCATAAGATTTAACTATTAAGAGTGGGAATTAGTTGAGTCAAAAATACGGGGAATATTAGTTATAAGCCGCATGTCACTAATAGCATGTATGTTTGACTACATAAATAATATTTTTCGTTATAAGCCGCATGTCAATAATGGCATGTATGCTTGAGTACATGAATAATATTTTTAGCTATAAGTCGCATGTCAATAATGGCATGTATATTTGAGTACAGGAATAATATTTTCAGTATAAATGTTAAGAAGTCATTAACATGAGCACACGAGCAGCCCGTGAGCGTGTAGTTGAAAGACGTCATAACGAATGCAAATTTGAAGTTCTCTGACGGAATTTAACTGAATTTTTCCAGAAAAAATGTTGGTGTTATGGCTCAAACTTTGTAGTTTTGTGGTTTATACGCACGTAAGTGTTACGCTTCATACTCATGTAGGCGCTACGGTTCGAATTCATGTAGGTGTACGTTTGATACTCATGCAGTAGCTTAGGTTCACGTTCATATAGGAGCATGATTTTATGGATGCATGATCATATAGGAGTATTACCATATAAGAGCATGATCATATGGAAGCATGGTCATATAGGAATGCGATTATATAGGAACATGATCATATAGGAATATAATCATATAGGAATGTGATTATATAGGAGTGTGATCATATAGGAGCATGATCACACAAGAGGGCGAACATATATGAGTGTGATTATATAGGAATATGATCATATAGGAGTGTGATCATATAGGAGTATGATGATATAGGAACATGACCATATAAAAACGTGAAAATAAGTTCTGCAGCCCGTGAGTGTCCGACGCCCTCACATCCTCTCCACCCCCGGCAGACTATTAGCACTGCGCGGAGCTGCTGACCGCACAGCACACGCAGTAACCGTCGGAGAAAATGTAGTCGTAGTAATCGTAGCAACCGTCAAAGTAACAGCCTAAGAACTGCGTAAAGAAAAAAAGTATCATTACAAAAAAAAGAAAACACAATAATACAAAAAACAACAATTCGTACGGAGCGCAAAATTACGATGGGCCAAAAAAAGTATTGAGTCGAATTTTCAACGCCTATGCTTCTTTTTCTTATTTCAAACAAATTTTTCAATGGTTAGCGATAAAATATTAATCAATGGGAAACATTTTTCACGCAACACTCGCCTGATAGGAAGTTGAGTTACAAAGCTACAGCATCTGCGCGAGAAAACATCCCGAGTACTGAAGTAACCTTTGCGAATGGTAGAGCCGTGAAAGATGAGCAGTATGACCATGCCAACTTTATAAAGCCGTAAAAAGTATTAATGTATCTTACGAAAACAATCTTGACCTCCACCATTGTATAGAGGCTTGTATATTGGCAGTATTGCGTAATTCAACAGTATAAGCTTCCTCATCTACTCATCAGCGACGTTCAGCAATTTTTAGCAACGAGAAAACTCGAAATTTTAACATTGATGCGTGATATCGATATTTTAGCTCATGTGGGAAGTTCAGACTTACTTTAATTTCATTGATTAGCAGCAATTTGAAGAATCATAACTGAATAGTTCGATTCAATGTTGTTGATAAATGTTTACAAACGCTTACGACTTTTTAATCGGAAAGTGGATCAATTAGCCTGCACGATTTTTCCTTTTATATTAGTCATTCTATCATATATCAGGAGACTTATTAAATCTTATTGTTAATAACACATTGTCTGTCCATTTTTCTGCTAAGTACGTTCTTTATTTGAGGTTTTCTTTATTTCACTCAATTAATTTAACTTCGATGAACACCTGATTTCTACACAATTCACGTTGTATCTAGGCATCTGTTAATAGCTTATGTTGGAAGCGAGGAAGAAGGAGCGTTATTATTTTTCGGTATTTTTAGCCTGTCGACTTTTGTGCCTCAGCAGAAAATTTATTTCTCTCATCGTATTTTTATCATCTTTACAATCACGTAGAGAGGAGTAAGTATGCGGGGCTTGATGTTGCGTGGCAAAATATTGAGTTATTCATTTTTCTCCAATTTAGTTTTTCCCAGACACCTCGTTCCTAGTCTGGCGAGTTTAGCATCTGGTAAGTGAAATTGGAAATTCTGGATTTCGTGTAGCTTATCACAACTTTCCAGAACTCATCGAATAATTGCCAATCAAAATCCCTCGAAATTGGGAACACCAATCTTCTAAAAGTAATATCTCCGTCAGTCAAATGGTAAGATGGGCTTATTGCTAGCAAAGTTGTGTGCACCTGACACCACCCAAACCTCACCTCATTATAATAGTTGTAGCAAGGTCCGTAGCACGGGGAGCCAAAGATAAATCTCGATTCTGAAAAGTAAACATTCATTAGTGTTTTACTGCAAAGTCAAACATTCATTAGTGCTTTATTGCAAAGTCAAACATTCATTAGTATTTTACAGCAAAGTTAAACATTCATAAGTGTTTTACAGCAAAGTCAAATATTCATTAGTGTTTTACAGCAAAGTCAAACATTCATTAGTGTTTTACTTCAAAGGTAATCATTCATTAGCGTTTTACAGCAAAGTCAAACATTCATTTGTGTTTTACAGTGAAGTCAAACATTCTACAGTGTTTTACTGCAAAGTCAAACATTCATTAGCGTTTTAAAGCAAAGTCAAACATTCATTAGCGTTTTACAGCAAAGTCAAACATTCATTAGTGTTTTACTACAAAGTCAAACATTCATTAGCGTTTTACAGCAAAGTCAAACATTCATTAGTGTGTAAAGAATTCGTAGGTAGGCGTGGGAGTAACATGTTGGANTTCATTAGTGTTTCACTGCAAAGTCAAACATTCATTAGTGTTTTACTGCATTGTCAAACATTCATTAGTGTTTTACTGCATAGTCAAACATTCGCACATTTTTAAGACGAAGTATCAGGTTTGGACGGTACAATTGGTTGTTTTTGTCATTATACACCACACTTAGAGCGAGTGATCCTTCATTCGCATGAAGCGTTTGAGAAGTTGTTCGAAAAACTGGAAGTTAGAACAGGTCAAGACTTGCACTTTTGAAATACATAGAATCTTCCGGCATATATAATTCTAGTTGTGCGCATTGCGCATCGCGGTATGTGGGTTCAACCCTCCGAGCGCTTTTCGTGAGAGTCGCAGAGCAGACTGGACGGAATTATCGAACAGGTCGAACTTTAGGCTGACGGTTACATTCTAGTCTTAGGCAACATTGCAGTACTTCTTGTAACCAAATTGTTTATTATAGTCGATTTAAAATATTAGATTCGTGAATAGTTCATTTGATTTACGAATATTGCAATCAATGTACATTCATAAGTTGAAATCTTGACTAAATGACGTGCAGAATGCATACCTATTAAAAATCGTCAACCATCAGCCCTCTTTCTATGTGTATTCCTCATGTTTTTTCGGTTTTAAATTTCTGCTCTTACTTGTATTTTCCAGCGTTAAGAGTTTTAATAACCGATTGAAATGACCATTGTTAGAAGTCTTAGGCCCGATTGCAACGTCCTTGAGCTTGAGAGTGCTTTATAATTACGTAAATGTCTCTTAGAAACTCTCGCTTGGTGTGCGTATCTCGTGTTTTCCTTGTTTCAATTGTTTAATTTTGACATAACTGTATTCATATTGCACGACCATACAGTATCTTTGGGCATATTGGATGAGTAAAAAACTTTTCCATTGCAGATTTCGTTGAAAATCATCACATACTCGTAACGGTTTAACCATTTTTCTTAGCTATCTCATTCCTATATCAAAGCTTTTGTTCCCACTGTGAAAAAGCGGTAAAAGTTTTGAAATCATTTGAAAAAAAATTAAATTATTACATTCATGAAAGGTTTTGTATACAGGCTGCATCAAAAATTATGTTAAAACAATAATTGAGTGAAACTTTTTTCGTTATTATGAATGCTAATGTTCAGAAAAATGAACCAACCGATCAGCATCGCGTGTGCGTCTACAGCCAACCGCTGCAACACTTGTTCTTTGTGGCATTCCACACAAAATCGTACATCTGCTACTCCTGTTTATTGTCTGGGCGATCATGGAAAATATTGCTGTCATTGCCCCAGCTTCGACGCTTCTGATTCTTTCATCCGGAATAACGTTCTTAAAAATCAGAGCCCGCGGTAGAAGTGCTGTTAGAACCAAAATCAATTTCGTTTTCGGTTGAACTCCTCCGAGAATGAATATAAAAGGTTATTATGTTATTCTGTTATTCTTATATTTTTAGTATATAATCATAAAGCTTTTTTCGGAAGCACATGTAATTGTACATGCATGTGATGTAACATTTAATCTATTGACAATACCAAGAGAGAGAGTATGCTGGGTGAACGATATCAATGAAGGTTTTAAAGTACAAGCAACATAGGCAAAATCGAAACTTGGCAGTATTTTGAAAGGTCTGCTTGTCCTTGCTATTGTGTGGATCCATTGCGTTTAAATTAATATACTCAAATAGCTTACAATCATTCTGATAAAAACACATAAGTCTAATTTTAAAAGTAACTTTTCAATGGGTCTTAAATCGTCATCAAGTAGTAAAACGTGGTGGTAAAATGAACAGCGAAAAATACTAAATATCAGGAGCAGTACCATAAAAACTGGTATCATCTCGTCCTCAACACCAGCATTTGTCCTCAGCACCAGCATTTGCCCCCCTTCCCATCTCCGGCATTTGCCCCCAAACACCGGCATTTGCCCCCATCACCGGCATTTGCCCCCCAACACCTGCATTCGCTCAGTACAAGTCACGCTCTACACAAGTAGTGTGTACCAGAGGCCGACGCACACAACACCGTTCATCAAACCCTGTCTCGAGGGCACGTACATGCAAGTGAGGCAACGTGTGTCGTGGAAGAAGTATGCGTTGAGGAATTGTTCACTGCAAGTCGTGTTCGTAATGATAAAAAATTCACACTGATAGTAATAATCATTACAGGGCTGATGATAAAATTTCTCGTAAAAATCTAAGATTATCTGAATACAGTTTTTTTTTATGGCCACTTCATCATGAACAGCATTAATAAAATTGTAATTGGACTTCGAAATTCGTAATTTGATCGTATTTGCTGTTGTGCTCGGGAGAAGAAAGATGAATTCAATATTAATAGCAAATAATCTCCGTTATTTTTTATTTTCGTTACGGATATTTTTAATCAAAGTCTACACAGTCTCACCTCGTTTGCCTCCAGCCTTAGCCTGCAGTTCTGTGTCAGCTACGGCCCCGACCTGGCGCAGGGAAAATATGATATAATAAACATTGCGGTATTTCTGGGCAACATTGGGCGTTCAAAAACGGGAACGCTTTTGGAATACATTGCGGTAGGTGAAAATAAGCTAGAACATACATGCAATGATAATAATATGCGTGTTTTTGGGTTATTTTGCGAGGACATTGCAAACATTTGAAAAATAACATTTTATGTCACTTTGAACGGAGGAAATATTCAAACTTTCAGATTGCTTGATCATAAGACGAAATATGTGAAGGATTGTCAGAATTATAACAGGAAGTGTTTCCATGGATAATCACAAAGATAATATGAAACCTTGATGGTATTTTTATTGAAGAAAGTCACACGATTAATCATTCTGTTACGAGACGTGTTCGGAATCAATAACTTGTGACCTATGATATATTTAATCATTTATTTGATGCATATATTCAATAAAAGTAGCGTAACCATCGGAAAATTTCAAGTTCAGTAATTGAACCAAAGAGAAAAAAATGAGCTCGTGCTTGTGCACATTTTGTGTATGTGTACGATACGTCAATGTGAACGTTTGCTTGCCACTCAAAACGGTGCACTCTGGCTGGCGGCTCCACGTTATGATATGCATCTGGCCTATTGTATCGTCATTATACTCGTATTATGCTTGTATGAACTCTAGTACGTCCTCGAGCTGCTGAAATCAACAATTCTTTGCCCTAAGTCCACCCTGAGCGCCTTCGCCGTTTTCTTTGTCCGAGTGCTTTCTCCACTGCCGTCAAAATTGCAGTCATGACACTTTTTGCACCATGTGAAGTTTTAAAGCTGCAACTTTCTATGGTATATAAGAAATATATAATCAATACGGCTTTGCGAATAGAATGATAACGTAAATTCCGTTTATGAATCAATACCCTCAAATGATTTTTTCATGTTGTTTGAATCATTTTACGTTTCTTTTTATCTTTTGTCATCAACATGTGCAAAAAATCATTTATTACTCAGTTCAGAAAGTTAGGCTTTTCATTATGTTTTTGAACAATAACAATATTGTTAGAAATGAACGAGGTATTGAATTTGGGGGTCTACGAGTAATAAAGTCGTCAACGGAAAAAAATCGTTAACGGAAGAACACTCGCGTCCCCATTACCAACCTCATCATCACCCACCTCTCCAGCCTCCTCAGCCATCCTCGCCATCTCAGCCTCCCCAGCCTTCGGGGCGGCGCAAGCCACGGCGGCCAGCAGCAGCAGGCAGACCAGCGATGTCTTCATCGTTGCTTGGTTTTTCTGATTGTAGATGAGGAAAAATACTTAAATTTAGCTAAATCAAACCCATCTCAATCCAACCTTCCAAAATCCTGGCCTGCGGCTCAACACTTGTTAAGTTCAAAGGTTCTGGACCTGATTTATGATAATCATTGTCGCCGGAGTACATACAATAATGCCATTCATTTTCTTCTGTCCCGTCACGTTCTTAAGATATGCTTGTTTGTATATGTTCTCAAAAATACGTAACATAATAACCCATATTGAAAAGCCTATGGGCCCTACTTACACAGCCTATCACTGGTGCCCGATATTTAGGGCAGCAAACAGTAGCGTACGGGGCCTGTAGTGCTGTGATGAACTGGACTGTCTCTGTTGCAAGATTTATTCTACATTCTCTCGCTGTACAATAAAACATCGATCGCCAACCTAGCCTAATTGATTGAAACGGGACAGTGAAACATCGATCACCAACCTAGCCTAATTGATCGAAACGGGACAATAAAACATCGATCACCAACCTAGCCTAATTGATTGAAACAGGACAATGAAACATCGATCACCAATCTAGCCTAATTGATTGAAACGGGCCAATGAAACATCGATCACCAACCGAGCCTAATTGATTGAAACGGGACAATAAAACATCGATCACCGTCCTAGCCTAATTGATTGAAACGGGACGGGACAATGAAATATCGATCACCGACCTAGCCTAATTGATCGAAACTGGACAATAAAACATCGCTCACCAACCTAGCCTAATTGATCGAAACGGGACAATGAAACATCAATCACCAACCTAGCCTAATTAATTAAAACGGGACGTGGGGGCTGCTGAGGAAGTCCTTGAAATGACAATTCGTGCATGAGTAGCTTCTTCTATGAGAAACATCTCTGAATTTATTGTGCCTTAATTTCAGCTCCCTGTTTTCCTTAGTGATAGGCTAAGCTAGAAAATGAATTGTATTATAATACCGGTATATAATTCCAATAAGGGTTTGTATCTCCATAACCTCATCTGACTTGGAAAAACGAGTATGATTTCTAGATTCAGCATAAAAAACTGGGCTAAAATCGGTTATCAGATATCAGCCAATCGAAATTTTACGCACCAGTGAAATGAATAAATTTCTAACTATGTATCAGGTTGAGGTTGTATTAATTATGTACCTGATAGGTCAGGGGTCTCATTAATTGTTGTTTCGGTAGTTATTGTACGTAAATAATACAAGGTGACCCAAAAGATGTACAATAAATTAGTTTTTAATAATGTTAAGCATTGTAGTGTAAGATTGCACAACTAATATTCTCATATTTAGCAGCGTTTAGTATGGAGTTTGACTCATTGTAAAAATTAGTAGGATATTTAGGCAAATGATTTCAGTAGGGCAATGAAAAGTCTGTTTTCCCCGACGAGAAACTATTCTCCATTGAACAAGTTTTCAATCATCAGATGATAGATTTATCTTTCGGAGTATCTCGGCAACACCTGAGAACATCAAAAGCATCTGCTACCACTGAGCGTCTCCGGCCAGGACAGTCCTCAAGTGAAATTTTGAAAGAGCTCAAATTTCCATAAAAACGCGTGACAAAGTTAACCAAGAAATCTTAAAATGCGTCGGTACTTGTACCTTAAAAATGTTCAAGTGGTTAGAGAAGAGTGGTACTGACTGAAAGTCATACGGCTTATTGATGTCGAACACGTATGTATCAGTACTGCAACTAATATTTATCTGCATATTTGAGTAAAAATCTCACAAGCTAAAAATTCAAAGACCTATAACTACGAAATGTAAATTCAGTACCGGACTGCAAATTACCTAAACTTCAAAATGAAAGACGCACACAAAAAGTAAACAGTGAACTTGACTGAAAATCCCACAAACGAAGAAACCAAAAACACACAAGTATACAAAAGGCAAATCGTGTCCTTGTCTAAAACTTGGGCTTAACCCGTAAAATCGTACAGTACGCAACATACCTGTACTAAAAAATGTCCGTGCTCACTTCAGCAGATGAAAACTCGTACTATGCTCTGAAGCTGAAGGCTTCATTTATAGAACCATAGCAGCTTCAGAAAGAAGTACAACACACGTGTGTTCCATATTTTTAATTTTTATATTAGGTCATCATCGTTTTTTTGCGTGGTGGCCTTACGCAATCCAGCGTCCTGATCTGACGAAGATAAGACGTCGTGTGACGTCAGGAGCCCGAGAAAAAGGGATCTCTTCTTATTTCAAAACTGCGACATGAAGTGTGACTGGGAGGGAACCTAAGATGTTGCATTGGTCGTCGTGTCTACAGCATTGAGATAAGGTAAATTCTGGTATATATACTACGATGATTGACGTGTGTTTAGAATTCGAGTTTACATTCAATTGAACGAGGTATTGAGTGTTCCGTATTTAAATAATTTGAACGTATTTTGATCCATCACTACTGTAAAAAAAATGTTGATGGTCGTTATATCTACATAACAAAAGTGTTTGGCAGTATTTCAATACATGTGATTAAATATGCATTTAATTACTTCTGCCTATTCGAAAATAGATTTAAAGATGGTCACCAAAAACTGCAAGGAAATATTCATTCAGATACATTAGTGATAGGCTTAAATACAATATATTTAATCACATCTAAAGTATGTCACACTAAACTCATAATCAGACTGCGCAACAACCCCCATCATGCAGTAGTGCAGCCGCAGCCAAAGTTAAAGTGATGTAGATGGCACTCTTCATAAATTTCAATGTATTCGAATAATATCATCAGACAGCGAATTAAAGCAATTTTCTTTTTCCTTAAGAATCCTTCGAGATGAAGAACTCAAGCTCACTTTACTAACCAAACACTCGACACACCAACCTATAAGCACACTCGTCACACCAACCTATAAGCACACTC
>VOMN01032747.1:0-16706 GCA_014899125.1 Orchestia grillus | reverse complement strand
AGGCACTGTGGGGAGAGAGGGGAGGACACGTCAGTACCAAATACTGTCAAGAAGCAAAAAATATTTGATCGTCTGAGATCTGGTCAAAAAAGAGATCATCTACTCCACATAGATGACGTAGTACATTCCTATTACATACCTAGTTGAGTAAATTGATACGTGAGGTAATACAAGCTCACACTTCACTATTTCTCTGTAACTATTTTACGCTATTCCAGATGTTGCAGTTGTATTTGATTTCCAACTTCGCCGAAAATGATCAAAATTGCTTTAACTTAAAGTCTGATAAAACTATCGAGAAAATGATACTATTATCTGAAATGAGCCCCGACTCTGACAATGTTTTTCAGAGACAAAGCTCTTAACTCACACGATGTAGTCGTCTAGGCATCGCGAGTCCTGGTCCTGTAGGAACTGGAGCAGCGAGCAAAGGGAACGAGTTCCGGGCCGTCTGCTGTCCCTCCAAAGATTGTTGATGGCTGTAAACATGCTGTCGATGTCGACGCGTTCTTTTCGGTTTGACGCAGGTCTTGGTGGAGGAAATGGGGGTAGATCATTCTCAGCAAACGAGTGCCCCAGAAATTCAGGGTTCAACAACTGGCCAACGTCATCCTGAATGCTTGGATTCGCTTCCTTGAGGTTTAGTGTCGACATTTTGTAATTCGGATTTCTTGAGTTGTCCTCCTGCCCGTCAACAGCTTTTCTAAGTTTTCGGTTCACAACGAAACGGCGTGAATCGATCACGTGAGACATTTCACCTTTTAGTCTTTGTTTTATTTTAGGCAAAGATTTAGGAAGGGTCTGTTGTTCATGTTTATTAAATTTTCCAACGTGAAAACTTTTAGTTTTTGCGCTAGAGTTCTTATTGAATCCGAAAATTCTCAAATCCCTTTTCTTTCTTCTAATTGTTGCCGTAGTAGAAAAATGTTTATCCAAAGACCGATGTTGATAATGCTTCTCGTCGATCAGTTCCTCACCAATTTTTTCCAGTTTCCTCTCAACAAGATCTTCAACTTTTGCTTCGATGTTTGCTTCCAATTCTGCGTAGTCAAGGGAACCAGCATGCTTGTTATTTGTGGCCTCTTCACCAGCAGCACGGAGAGCAGCGGAGTACTGCGCTGTCGCTGCAGCCGCTCGCTGCACAGCACTCACCACCGCGCCTACGACAGGAGGCACCTGACCAGTCACGGCGCTGCCCTCCACCACATCGCCTCTGGGGTCTGTTATCCTAGCGTTGTTCTCCGCCATGAGAATACTGCCGCTGTCAGTCTCCTGGGTCTCTGTGGGATCGGTTCCTCTGAGTACAGAGGATGAGGCAGCGCTGGGGGCGTCAGCTTCTCCAGAAGAAGAAAAACTCTTACGTCCGTGGTATGTTTTTTTGTTTTTGTCATAGAAGATGAAGCCAGGGTAGCCTGTGGGTCCTCTCTGTCCGAGATATCCTTTATGACCGTAGTCTCCCACGTAACCATAGTCTCCCCAGATGCCAGGTTCTCCTTTAGGTCCTTTTTTCCCATCTTTCCCCTTTTTTCCTCTTTCTCCTCTGTCTCCCTGATGTCCAGGACTACCTTTCTCACCTTTGTACCCCATGTAGCCGAGATCTCCAGGAAATCCCTTGAGGCCCTCATCCCCCATCATTCCCATGTTGCCGCGCGTTCCGGGATGCCCTCGATAACCTTTCCAACCTGCCCACCCTTTAGCTCCTTTCTCCCCTTTCCGACCAACGTACGGCAGTGCATAAATTGAGAAGGTTAGACCAAGCAACAAAAAAATTAAAAATACGTTAGCCAAAATTTTTAACGGATAAAGATATGATAAATCATTACTGCTCATGTCCACAAAGAAAACTTCAGTAGCACCATAGCCATCGTCCTGGTACCCAGCACTCCGCTCACGTCGTGCGTGAACGAAACTCCGAGTTGCATTTTTATTTTGAAACTTTTCGATTATATTTTTTGCTTTGTGAATCACTGAGGTTTCAAGTTCATTTTCTACAAAATAATAATGAAACTCTTGAAGATTTTTATAAGAAAAAGCGATGAAGTCTTTATCTAAATGACTGAAGAAATACAGGATCTTTTGCTTCAGATTTAATTTGTTATCCTCGTCGAGGCAGAGGAAGGTTTTACTTGGGAATCTTTCGTGTAACATCTCCAAGATTTTCTCAATTTTCATGACTGCATCTCGGTGCTGCTCAAAATTTGCAAGTGGTAAAATCAAAGAATATAAATTCACAAGAACCTGTGACTTTCTATGGACTTTTCCGCACAATTTTTCTTTTGAACACTCTAAGAGTTTAAGAATTTTATTCACCACTTCCTCAAAAGAGTTGGCACTTTCTGTTACGTTGATCATCCATTTTAATTGAGACGTTTTTGTGTAGGTTTTCTTCGCAGCAACACTAGTTTCGCTCGCGAATCTGGTACGCCCTTTCTGTCTGGCATCGAAATATTGACCATTCGAAATTAATGGTCTACTTTCAAAATTACTCGTTGTGTTGAAGAAAGATGAGGGCATTTGAACAGGTAATCGGCTCATGGTTACTTCCAAGCTCTGGTGCCCACTCGCACGACCATCATTTCCGGCACTATGAGATGTCCGAGCAGGGGGTGAGTGGAGTAGGAACACAGCCATCTGGAGGATGTTCACGTGCAGTTCTCGGTATAACAGCATCTGCAGAAAACCAAATTTACTTTATTTCAACAAAAAATAGATAGTCCCGAACTTACAATCGATTGCTCCTTGACTCCCAAAACCTTCGGAATTTTTATTTGTACAGGACCTGACTAAACAAGGGATGTGAAACCCATTTATGCACCGATTGAGATCCCTTCGGTGCCTTTTTGCATCCTGTTATGAAAATACTCGTACGTCTAACGTTTTTGGTAGAAAGCACGTAGCATTTATCCATTAAATTTAATTCAGTTTTATCGTAGACGGAACCTGGCTGGCCGATTCGCCCAACAGCATCGGATTTGCGCCGACATGTCATACCTGATGGAGAATTTATTGGGGTTATTCTGAAAACTTACGTCAGTAAGTCCGAAATGGCTCTTTGAGATTCAAAACTTAATTAACTGCCATCTACTGATGCTCGCACCTAAATTCATGCATGGATTCAACATTATAACTGATTTCACAACAATGAAACTCATTTGGCGGTAATGTACTTAGAGACAATTTAAAACAGGAAACCCACATCGTGATGAAATTTTCTCCGTAGAGCAATTTTGGAATTGTTAAACAATTCACATGGTTAATGCCCGAAACCCTGACCTGAGTTTTAAAGATGTAGGATAAGTAGAGCTGCAGGTGTTTGTTGTCTTCAGAAATAATGTCATAAAATCAATGCCAACTGCAATGATTGCTAAATGCCAGGAATTTGAGTGAGCTTCACTGCTGGGAGCCTCACGGGCCTCAGGAACACTGGGCTATGCGATTACACGTGAGAATTTATCGAGGAAAGAATTACGTGTGACCAATTATAGCGCTCCAGAGTGTCTTTAAAGGTTAACATAGATACTAGCATCGTTCTGAGTCGTTGTCGCATGCATATATGTATTTATTAATTAGAGTAAATTTAAATGAGCCTGATGTTGCAATGGATGTGCGGTTGCATTTAAATTTTATAACCTTAGATCCAAAGTCTGAGACTAAATATTTCCGCTTAATTTTACAATCTGAACTTCATAGCCCCCCAAAAATGCAACTGAATCACAGGGTATGGTATCCTTGCTAAGTTTAGCATGCAATTTTAGTTTGAAAGCTAATCGACCGACTGAGAATTCGGAAAAAGCAATGAGTTTCTGGAGACTGAGCTAAGCCGGAGTGTTCTGGAGCCACTCGGGAAGGCCCCGATTTTAATTTACCGATGGGGAAGAGAGGGCTGCCATTTGGACTCCTAGTCATGTTTGTGACTTGATAATTTAAAACTAAAATGGTAACAAGCCAATTGTTTGCACGGGATATGTCGTGCCCAGAATTTGAAGCCCAAAAGTGTCCATTTGATATGTTGCCAACGCGCTCAGTTTCACTGTTCCAGATTAAACGGAAAAATTACCTCAGTAATCGCTGCAATTATATATAACTCACTTTCAGGTTGAGTTATTTCACAGTTTCCTATGATACTAATGTAACTGACGGAAAAAATTAAATCTAAAATCCCTTGTATGAATGTTTGAACTAATTTTATAGATATATTTTCGAAATTTGAATTTTGAAATAACGTACCCGCGAAACCTGATGTGGTCGAATTATTGTTTTTAATTCATAAAATTATCAGTGCTAATGGGCGCTGAAGCAACAAACCTTTACGTTAAATAACGGCTGTTTTACAAGCTTCATAGCCGCGCTAAGTACTCCGTATCTACATACTTTACTAGCAGCAAAAACGTCTGAAAACAAATCGGGAGATACTGAAATCTAGACACTGAAAGCCGTAGACTTTTTCTTTTTCTCAGAAACGAGACTTGCCTCACCCGGTATTCTCGGGACATATAAGGTAGCCTTGAATAGATCATTATTGAGCTGTAATATGACATCATGACAAAGATGAAAATAAATTATTGTTAATCATAGTCTCAAAATAGTTTTTCTTACATACCTCCGTGTTGTTCCACGATGATAACGTGTGAAGGACGTTCTTCTCAAAGCTCAAATTATCATTTATATAGAAACTTACGTATTTCCACGAACGCTTCTACATAGAAAGTTTTGACACACTTGAAAAGTTACTTACATCATTGGAGTCCGCGCTGATTTTGGGAAATAATACAGGACAGCACTCGTTTCGCATAGAGACACAGATATTGCGCAAATATTTACCTTCGGGAAAATGAATATTTTAATACAAACACTGCTTAACAACACGAGGTTGGAGTATTCCCTTAGGTTGGATAAGAGAACCGTATAGGAGATGAGTTCCTTACACAGGCAGTCACGCAACTGCACGAAAAAGCACCATTTGCCCGGCAATTGATGGCAACTTTTGTTCTTTCCTTATTGGTCAGGACGCATCTTCATCTGGCGGTTGATGGCAATGGCGGTGCGGGTGACCGCTACCTGTTTTATGGAAGGGAACCGCACTGGTCCAAGAAGACCAGTTTTTTTGGGAACGCGATCATAACGTGTTTCTAATTGGTAAGCGGGGGTATAATGTGCGTAGCATGATTATTGGAAAGAAACTCGGGGACGTTAAGTTTAAACTAGCGTTGACATTTTCCGAGAGAGAAATTCAAGTTGTGGATTATGACATGATGTGAGCATTATAATAAAAATAGACATTCACATCAACTGAGATAAGTTTCAGTTCTGTTTCCTGTTGTCCATTAACAAATGCATGAACAGTTTCAGACTGAATGCTTCTCACAGGCTAACCCCACTTCTAGCTTTAACAGCAGAGATTTGGGTCGTGTAAAAGAACAAGCCGCCAGTGTGGTATTTTTTAATTCAGTGCCCTTAACCTGCATGGCAGCTGTAGCCTCGTCGATAAGGAGTTCTGTGTTGTAGATGAGTTTTGCAGCGGCGCCTGAAACATGTTCCTTTGATTAAGAAAGGGGCTAAGTGTCATACAAGCTCTATGTTGATTGTGATCCTTTTTGGTTATAAAAAATAAGTCCAGATTATACTGTGCTTTCGGGGCTCAGTGATGCTAGGTTGCAATGGAAACACTGTGATACGTACTACGAATTTAGCAAAACTTCCAATTAAATTAAAACTGATAGTGTTCATCTTTATCTAACATGCTAGTAATCTGTGTTTTTTTAATTTTTTAATTTTACGTTTCCATTTTCATGCTACGTTTCATTATTCAAGAATTATATATTTTCTTCTAATTTATTGGGCGAGCTTGTATTTATCCTTCAATACTTTTGTGTTGTATTTCCTAGTTTTTCTTATCTCATCCTTTTCTTATTTTGCATCCATTCCTCGAAAAATCTTAAATGCGAAAAAATCATTCGGCTGTCCGACTGACAGGGTATAAACAAGAAGCTCGAGTCTGGACAAGCTTTCAAAACTTGCAGGGCAAAACTGACGTGGAACGGTGCAGCGTCAGGCGGAGATGGACGAGGGCGTGGTTTTATGGATGGTACGCAGAGGAGCCGCAAGAATTCAGGTGCTATGCCCGGCATTTTATTTTTTCCGAAGAAGGAAGCTATTAACTTGGCAGTGATGGCCCACTTTGGAGAATGAATTTCCCCGATGCTGCGGACGACGCTTTCACGGGGCACTAAACTCACCGAGAAACACGTATTCTGAGCTCGAATTAAGCTGTCGAGACTGCAACACTATCAATAAATTAACTACTATTGTCTTGTGATACAAGCTCACCCTGAGAGAGTATCTCTGCAGTTGATTCTGGAGGATGTGCAAGTTTCGAATTTGCTCAAACATTCAAATGATGCTTAATTCCGCGTAATTCACGCATATTGTTTTGTATGTGGACTTATGCATAAATTTTTCCATCGGCATATCAAAATGTGAACTCACACGCAAATGCGAAATATATTCCTGCACATTTATCTTGTAAAGTTTATTAACTTCAGTTTGCATGAGAAGAAAGTTAGATAATAATTCAAAATACTGGTGCCATTACAACAGGAGATATTGTAATCCTGGCAGAGTGCCCCTTATATCATTAACGCGTTGACTCCGAAGTGGGTCATACATATATGGTACACGCGATCATCTAACCTAACCTTATGTAACCAAAGCTCTATCATGTGTAAATACAAATTTTCGAGTTTTCGTCAAATTTGTGTTCATCAATCGAATAAGCTAGTTCTGATTAGAAAGAAAATTAATAGCGTAACGAAATTTGTGAAACCAAAATCCTTCATTTTTAAATTCACAGTAGAGATATTTGTCGGCATGTAATTTTTCCTGTGTGGAGAATCGGAGTCAACGTGTTTATTAACTGGCGAAGTATTGATTAAAAAGTACTGATAATGTTTGCAGATAGGAAAGTAATTGTTACTGAGTACAATTGACGTTGACAGAAGACGAAGTGACGAAAAAAATTGAAATTTATATGCTTTTTCCAGTCACATACTATGTTAATGCATATCAATTGATTGTGAAAACTGATAACATCATCGCCGAGTAAAAATTCTCGCTACTGAATAATAGTACAGTATATAAACAAGTGTTGTGTCCAAATTTATGGAGCGAGCTAATAAATGAATGTATCTACAAACGA
Organism: Orchestia grillus; assembly: GCA_014899125.1. Classification (NCBI taxonomy): domain Eukaryota; kingdom Metazoa; phylum Arthropoda; class Malacostraca; order Amphipoda; family Talitridae; genus Orchestia; species Orchestia grillus. Next base: position 9,511 of record VOMN01032747.1, on the reverse strand, counting down.
GTAGAAGCTCATAAGTCTGTAATAAAAAAGCTTATATTATTTTTTCATACACGTATCCTTTCTTCCTTCCTTTTTTGCTATATGTTGTGATAATGATTAGTACGATTCTCATGGATCATTACGCTAATGAACACGAAAAAGTTAGCGAAATATTTTTTAAATATGAAATCCATGCGTCAGACCCGCGTTTGTACTGTTATAACTCACTGGTTATCGTTGCTGAGTTTTTCTGTTTGGACGAAGTTATAAAGTCCTTTTGTCTTTCTTAAGCCTAAATAGATCGTTTATTTCTTTTTCAAAAATGTTCATTAACGCTCGGGTAGCACCTTCCGTTCGCAATATGATATGGAATCTTAAACCGAGCCTCAATATCCAAATTTGTGTAACACAGAATGACACAAAAAAGGGTTCAAAGCTTGAAAAATGTTTGAGACATCTGCCATGGTGCCCGTGTAGCAAGTAAAAATAACCGCACATTATTCCACGTGGACTTCGTTTAGCTTTCGTATAATAGATACCTGAAACAAGTAATAAACTTTCTACCATTTTTTAGTCACCCCGTGTTATACGGTACTGTTGAACAAGGATTCATGCCTACATCGACCTGATAAAGCTGTTGGGTTTGAAATGAATGTTTAGGCACACCGCACAGACCTGCCATTACTCCTCTAAAAACCCTTCTCGACAGCGTTCATAGTAGTTAGCGAATAATTACAGGACACAAAAAATTTACGTGTTTCGAACTCGTAAAAAATGTTCTACACCCAGGTCTGGATAAATTGTTTATCGCTCTAAAACTGAACAATTCAGGCCTAGCAGCTTTGCTGATTTATTCTACGAATGCCGTACAAGAATAAATTTCTAATGCTCCATAAATTTATCGGTATCACTTTATCAGTTTCATCTCTATAGAACTCGCCTGCAATTCAGGGTTGGTGATGAGAGCTTTGCAAGACGCAGCGTATGCCCTCTAACGTAGCCCCTAGTCATTTTTCACTTCCTATCTATTCTCGGGCCTCACTTCCTATTTATTTTTCGAACAACCGTAATCAAGTTGCGAGACCTCGGATTTGACATTGATGCAAGAAGTGAGAAAAGCAGGAGTTTGGTCTCTGAAGTTCACCATTCGCACTGCAAATTACAACGCGTCGACCGTTCTATATAAAGAGATTTCTTTACGGCAAACTTCGAGCTTCTGCTGCCTAATTCCAAGGTTTTTAACCATAGGTACAACATGGAATAACATGGCCTAGGGTACAGTTCGGGCCCTTAATTGAAGCTAACATGTAGGCTCCTAAATTTTTTGTTCGATTTTAATCGCGTTTTAAAGAACGATTTCACGTGTCTCTGTTATTGAGGGCATTTCTATTTTCCTCGGGCAAACATTTTGAATGGATGCTTAAGGTTTATCTTCGACTAATCTCAAGATTGAATTTTGAGAAATACAATTCTGGAGATACACTGCAGCGACATTTTGCGATTTTTAACATATAAACAACTAACAGAATATGTAGTTGAAATGTTACTTGATTTTACTGTTATTCAACACGAAGAAAATCATGCTATCAATGAGCTCGATTTTGCCTCCTTCGATCTGTTATTTGAATGGTGATGTAAAATTAGCTCGTACTTAGCCACATTTCAATGGTCTGTTTCTTTAGAAGCATTATTTTTCCTTGTGTAAAAATAACGAATATTTCTTGGATGAAACGCCTTTCACGAGAGTGTAATATACAATTATATTTTTATTCGTGATGTACCTATGCTCCATGTATATATTTTCAAAAATAAAATCCGGCGATATAGATAAATAATAAGCGTTTACTTCACGAGGCGCGGAATCGTTTCGTTTCGTCTTGACCTAAAACCCGTAGTGGGTGTTGGGCTCTAGTTGTGTTACACGAGTGTATTAGCTGAATAGCATTCAGACTGCGTCAAATAGGAAGAGATCAGTGGTCAATTCTGCTTAGGTCTCCAAAAGTATTGGGGAAGTCAACAAAGTTGAGCAGCTAATATTGTAATAGCAAATATTGGATAGGTAATATTTCTGACGCATCAGTTATTGGTCAGCTCGGACAGGTGAACAGGATATGCTAGCTACGTACATGTGTAAGTCCACATAGGAAGTTCGGTTCGACTTATATTATGTAAACCAGCAGCGAATTAATTTCTTGCCGTGGTCTAATGATTTGTGTTTTATCTGTTTTGTTATCTTTACTCTTGTTTTAGAATTAATTTCCAATTTATTGGGCCTCATATACATAAACACAACAGAATAAAATACATGCACATTTGTAGGCTCTTCATATATAACGCTGTAATCGCACCATATACATTCGATTGAATTTTTAATTTAACGAATTTATCTTTTGCGTTCAGAAAACCAAACCATAACATGCGAATCGGCCTCGAGTCGCCGTAGTCTGAAGTACAATGTTTGATACCAAGATTTTGAATTTAATTATAAAATTAGATTCTGAAATTCCAGGGCTAATACTATCATTAGAGTTGAAGTAAGCATTGTCACTAAGTGTCGTGGGCAAGGAGATACTTGATGGATATTAAAAGTATTTTATTTTATTTTTGAATTATTATTTTTTTCAGAGCCCCCCCCTGCAACCAAATCGTTAAAAACGCAATTTTTATTGCTTAAAAAAAGTATTGTTTTGGAGGAGCCGCGCCTGAATAATGAGACCTCACGTATTCAGCTACGATGCCTGGAATTGAGCTCAACGGGCTTCATTTTCAAGAAATTCACTGGACAGCTCAAATAAAAATTTTGTTCAACAGAGTATAGTTATCAAAAATTTCAAAAAATTTTCATGGGTAGAGATCATATAAAACTTATAGAAGTTAATTAAGTTAACCTTCAAATTACAACTAAATTAAGTTAAGTAAACTCGTTAATGATTCAGTTTTAATTTTATGATCACATTTTTTGAAATCTACAGACAGTATATCATGACGTGCGTTGAGTGTTGGAGGATGTTCAAGGTGATGGCCATGCTATCACTTGTAAGATAAGTTCAATGAGTACATTGCCTCCACAGGAATGTGCCAGCTACGCCCATCGTTTCAACTCGAGGCTGTAACAAATTCAGGCTAATTTCAATTCCATGTTACTCATTTCAGCCGCATTTAGCTGAACAAAAAGTGCACGGTTTGTCTCATAAAGAAGCGAGTCATCCCCTATAATTATGCGTGTAGATGGTCAGTTATGCTACGCGGTATTCAAACCATAATAAAGAGACCTCCTTTTCTCCAGAAACGGCTCATAATAAAAACGAACGAGCACGACGAAGAATAAATGCGCTTTCTTCCGTGCGACCGAGATTAATTATCAACGAGTGATGACCAAAATACCTAAAGGCCACGCCTGTTGATGCCATGGGTTATTGTTCTTACGGTTACTGTGGTAATCAATTCATGTCGTAAAAGGGAACTCATTTACTAGGATGTAGAGAAACTTTGATATTTTCCGACTGGTTCGGACTGAGAAGTGTTTGCCTCTAGCGAGGGATACCAAACTGCTCAAATTTTAGGTAATAAAAATTTTACGATCCTGACAGCTAGGTTACGCTCTTTTGATTCTAGGCGCACGTGGCACTGAGTCCAGTGAACATCATTTGGCAGCCAGTTCTACGAAAGAAAAACTAAGCGGATTACAAAGATGCGGCAGTGCGATTAATCACTGAAGAGGAGCCTCGTATAGTGTAGAAAAAGTGGTACACGAAGGCTACCTTTGAAGGTAACTGCACTTCAGGTTGTTATTAAGTGGGCTACGGGCGATCGCATTACCCAAGTAGAAGAGCATCTTCCAAAGTCTCCGCCATTGGGCTTTCCGCGGCGGTGCCAGTAACACCGTAGCCAGGACTTGGAGCGTGTGGAGCTAGACTTCTGCCCTCAGGGTTGTTGTTGAGCGCTCTTGGGCAACGCTCTCGGGCGCATTCGAGAGTCTCTACGTTCGTCTACCCGTAGAGAAATTTACAGTCACGTACTTGAAGTGTTCCCTTATCTGTGTGTGGTGTGAGACAGGCTGTATTTGAAAGTCAAGAAATACTTTCGAGGAATACTTTCCTGAACAAAAATAAGGGACAGCGGTTGATGACCTATTGCTAATCAGAATTACTTATTACTGAATATTTGGATTTTCTGCAGAGGCAAATTTAGTTTTAAAATGACAGTTGAACAGTTCAGTTTAATGTAAAATGACAGCTCAAATAAGGTACCATTCAATAATTTCTACAATTAATGAGCACGGTGAGAAATCATTTAAAAATTGTCCTAGTTCCTTCGTTACTTTGATCGTTACGTTATCAAAACAGCATCATAATCTGAATATATATTATTTCTTGTATAATTTGGGACTGGAGCTCTTGTAACGTAAAGATTGTACATAGGTATGCCAGTACGGTTACTGGATGATGCTGATTAAATGCTTAGGAAATCTTTACTTCATTTATTACAAAAAATACCATTCAATTTAAGAATAAATATAGCAAATCCCTGTCTTTTTTCAACGAGTCATGAAACTAGTTAACATATAAAGACACATGAGATTAATTCTGAGGACTTTTCACCTGCCACTCGCGATGGAGTGGTGATACATTCACAGTAAAATTCAGCGTCGCAGGAAAGATGTGATCAGGTGTTGCTGACGTCAGAGCCGCCTGCCCACGTTCCGCTGCGGCGTTGACCACATTTGGACCAGTGCAGCAGTGACGGGGTGGGATTTTCTTGAAATTGGGTCATCATGTTCAATTGAGCTCGTAGGTGGTGTTGAAGTATATTCTTGATAAAACTCAGTCGTAAAGTTAAGTTATGCTACAATGAAATCAAAAGAATGTATAATTTTTTGCGGGGGTAAAAATGTTAAATTAAATTGTAACGTGGTGACATATTGAAACAAGGCAGAAAAGCTAAATTGAGCTATAGCGTTTTGGCAATGTAAAATATTGCTGAAACAGGACTATAAAGTAAAATTGAGCACTAACTTGGGTGATGAAGCATACTTACGTTAAATGAAATACCAAATTTCAATTGAGCTGACACGGAGAAGAAATGAGGTAAATCGTGAGTTATATTTCTACTATTTCTACCATTTATACTATTTCAGCCAGTAAGGCTTACACCCAGAGGTTCCTACATAAAGTGATATTATATGCGTAAAATTTAACACCTGTTGTGATAGAAATTCTTGGAAAATACGAGTCGCTTAAAAACCTAGGGATATTTTTGACATATGGATGTGGATCATGAAATTCAATTCATATTATGGAGATAATTATCACTCACACGTGGATCGAAATCAATCTCAAAAACAATTTTATTGTTATATGGTTTTCAATATGCTTGATGGCTGACAGTACGAACAATAATTTTTCATTTTGATGGGTATGCATATCGAAGATAGTATGAGTGATGCAGAGTGTATTCGCATTAGAAAACGATTTACTAATTCATTGAAAACTCACTAAAATGTGACCTATGCGGTAGCCATTAACTTCAGGGAATTTCACTAAGACGCCATTCGCGTAGTACTGACACTATTCATCATTCACATAGCGGTGCTACTATTCACTATACAGATAGCGATCGATGGTACAATTCCCTATTCACATATTTGCTAGAGGTTTGGTACGTAGCCTAATGATAAATAAAAGAAGTAGGATGATAACTTAAATCATATTAACAAAAAGTGTCAAGTTCCTATAAGCACATCTAGTATAAAATTAAGGGTTTCGGGACAAGTCCCATCTGCAGAAAACCTGTAAAACACTGAAAAACCGTATAAACATTCGTATTAACAACGGGATTCGTTATATAAAAAAACTAAAAGGAAATTGTGAATTTGCATCAGACGTTGATAATGTACAGGGGATGGGCACTATTATGATCAAACACGAGTTAAGTGATCATAATAGTGCCCATTCTTTATACATTATCAACGTCTGATGCAAGTTTGAGAATTTTGTTTCAATTTTGTTTATAACGAATTTTTACTTTTAATACGAATGTTTTTACGACTTTTCAATATTTTGAAGATTTATTGAAAAAAGGGCTAGTTCCGGAGGGTTTAGTTTTATACAATATGAGCTTGTAGGAACTTGATACTTTTTTTGTGAGTAAGATAAAAGTTATTACCGTCTTTCTTTTATTCATCCCTATTCAAATAATGATGAACTATTCACTATTCAGATAGCGATGGCACTATTCACTATTCAATAGCCATCAAAAACTTGTGACGATTATTTTTTTAATAAAAAAAAGGTATGGCATTTCCACATTCTGTATCTTCTCTTAGAAAACTTGTTTTAAATTCTAGGTGTTTTTCAATCCGACGTGCTTCCAATTTGATTGATTGTTGGATTTTCTTTTTGTCTCGGAATGCTGTCGAAAATTATCAGATTAATTCTCGAAGTAAATACCATCAAGCTGTTTTTTAACTCATGACTTCATGTTGCGAGCAGGTTGTCCATGAAATTTTCTAAACGGGATCCTTTTTTTCAGATGTCTAAATTAGTAAATTTTACGTAGGTACGCAAATCTTGTGTTTTCCCCGTTAAATTTTGAAGAGTTGTGTAGAAAATGTGAAGAGAATTCGTTAAAATGCAAATTCAGTTGTCTCCGATCTCGAGCATGCAGAACAGAATGTTACCGAGTTTTTTCTCCCTGTTTATCTTGTGCACGGCTATGAAAAGTTGCGCCACTAAAAGCAAATTTCTGAAGCTGCCCTCACCTCCAGCCTCACCAGACATCAGGCGTCGGGATGACAATGGGACACCGCTTCTGGAGCTCTCACGTTCCTTCACGAGGGATATCACGTCCCTCGTAGGACGAGCTGGCACGCTGACCGAGGGCGGACAATTAGAACTGGATTACAAGGACAAAATTTCTTCTCCTTCTCATGGTAACCATGATATTGAAAACAACAAGCAGCTCATCGATGTTGATACTTTCTCTGAAAACCTAGAAGAGATTAACCCAGAGTTGATGAGACTGAGCAGAAGACAAAAGAGTAACGAACATCAGTTCGGGCCGCGAAAGAAAAAATTTAACCCCATCCGTAGTCGAGACAATCACACGCTTCTGAGTGAAAATAAATATAGTCGAGAAGAAAGCGATTCAAATACGTATGCGTTGCTCTTCATTCGGCACCTTTTTCGAAGTTTATCGGGATTAACTAAATTCTTTGAACCTCAATACTTTCTAGAAAACCATTCGATAACTTCAAATCATTTCCAGCCTGATAATTGCGTTAGTAACAGAGCGACTTTGCAAAAATTTTTATCTGGAAGAAAAGTCAGCGAGAATCGTTCAGTTCGTGAAATTACAGATCACTTTCTCATAGAGCTATCGTCATACATGCAAAACAGACCACCGAATTCTAACCCGCATGTGATTCACTCTCAACATGCAACGAAAGAGCATTCATTGGTAGACGACGTTACCAGATTTCTGGTAGATCTCATTTCAGCTCGGGACCCACTCTCTAATTTCACAGGTTCGATGCCAGACTTTGCAACAACGCTATTCTGCATGTGCAACGAAAGGGTCCAGGCCGACCGCATGCCATTAATTCATTGCATCGATTCTATAAAATCTTTAATAGCGGAAACTAGCCACGAGGAGGTACAAGAAATTCGTCGATCTCGCAAGAAACGGTTCCTGTCATCATTAGTCGACGACATCACTCCTTACGACCTCTCACTTGAGAGAGATGGCTATGACTATGACTATGGCTATGGTTATTCAGAAGAAACTGAAGTGCTGCTGATAGAAGAAGAAGATAAAAAAGACCTTAGCTATTTTTATCCTCTGAAAATAGCGTTTGCTATTTTCACGTATTTTTTCATTGCGGTACTTTCCTATGTTGTGATTTTATTGCCAATTAAAGGCCATAAAGGTTCCAAAGGACAGAAAGGTTGGAAAGGGTGGAAAGGTTATCATGGAATACAAGGAAACCCTGGATATAACGGACAGAAAGGAGACACTGGATTTAAGGGTTTCAAAGGACATAAAGGTTTGTCTGGCTGGCTCGGAATCAAAGGGAAACCGGGTCATAAAGGAAACATTGGCCCCGTTGGTAAGAAGGGATCGAAGGGCAAGAAGGGCAAAAAAGGACACAAAGGAAAGCCAGGAGACGTGACAGGTGGAGATATTGGCAGCAAAGGTTTCAAAGGAGAAATTGGACCAATAGGTTTCATGGGACACCATTTTCATGTTCAGGGGCCAAAATACAAGCCTAAAATACACCACGATTTCCATTTAGGCTTAGGGCATCACGGGCACGGGAGGCAGCTGAAAATATTTCGTACAAATTGGGAGTTTTCAGGTTTGGATGACATTCCCATGCGAGAGCGAAATAATTATAAGCATGTCAACGCTTTTGGATTTGGGCTTAAAAATTCTCAGCCCATTCACGAACGACTTCGTAAGAAACTCTCACCAGTTAGTCCGCATGAAGTTACTGCAATTCCGAAAGCAGTAATGAGACACGACCATTTTATAGACGAGGTGGCACAGGACAAAGGTACCACCACAAATGAGGTCATGGAAACTATTGGGCAGAAAAGTGTATATCAGAAGAATTCAGACGCTCTGGACTCGGAAGAAAAGACTATAAATAAAAATGAAGGTAATACTGAGACCGAGGTGGACTCGAAGCTGAGCGAACACACGCCTCCTGGAATCACTACTTCCTCTTTGGACGAAGGTGATGTTCCTCTTCTCAGAGAAATTCAGTCAACGATCAACAAACATCATAAGATGAATTTGGATGTGGAGAGCAGTGTATCTGAAGGAAATTCACCAGTTTTTAGTCGAGTTAAAAGACAGCTGATAAAAGAAGAGCAAACTGATTCAGAACGTCCTTGTCAACAAACTGCAAAAGTCAAGGGCGATGAGGCTTTCCTACGAAACTCGGAGGGTAAACGCAAGTTCGAAAATCCTCATTACGGCGAAAACGAGAATAAAAACACCTGTCATAGAGCAATCAAAAATTTATTTTCCAGCTTAGGGCGATCCTTTCATGGCAAGATTACAGGAGCTATGACCGGAACTCAATATTCAAAGCAAAGAAATTTCGAGTCAGAATCTCACATTTCAAGAAAAATCAGAAATAGAGGAACGAAGTGGAGACTCAGGCCGTTTACTAAGGGAGAAGAATTGCCTAGTCTTCCAGCAGAAGAAATAAGTTACATTGCACGGAGGGAGTTTCGACCCCGAAAAATAGACAAGCTTTTCCACCTCGGAGAGGTTCTGCAGGCGGTCGATGACTTACGAAGAACTTGCCGTTGGAGTTGCTTCAGATGCTATTTTTTCGAACTTCTCGAGCAGCAACCGTTTCTCAATTTGGACTCGCTTATTGTGTAAGTATCTAACAAAAGGAGCAAAGGTGCATTCGTAACTAACGTATTTACACCATTCTACAGAAGCTGGCCGTTTCTCCCCACGGTGCCTGGTCCCGACGTGTCCTCCCCTCTCTCCCCACAGTGCCTGGTACTGACGT